>VZZY01002017.1:4465-45661 GCA_013400335.1 Eurystomus gularis | reverse complement strand
TTTTTTTGGGGGGGGAGCTATTTGTCTATTTCTCCAGCTGAATCTTTTCACCACATTTTAAGGGAATTTGCAGACAGGAAGACTGCAGTCTAATTTTTGGGCAGAAAACCTGCACGTTTAAAATATTTTATTTTAGGTGGACTACTTTTGTTCATTAGTTTTTCAGGCAAATGCATCTTTCTCTCTTTAGGCCTGTCCAGAATCACACTGAACTTGAGAGTTGTAAGCATGTTCAAAGAAATGACTGCGGTGATCCAACTTCAAGATTAGTTCTGTATCTACAATTCTTATTAGATCAATACATCACCTTATATTCTTTCTCTTTCTCTCAATTTTCTAGCTTTCAGTCTATGAGTTTTCTTTTTCTTTTTTTTTCTTCTAGTGTGTACTTCTTTAAAACATAATTTTATTTTCCTGTTCATGCATTTTCAGTTTTGCTCTAATCCTTCAGGATATAGTTTTTCTCTCCACCATTGTCTTTTTTATTTAAAAAACTTCAACAAGTACAGTATTAGAATTTTCTAAGGAATCTTCCACTTTGTATCAAGACAAAAGAAAATCTATATTTTGCAGATCATTTACTGTGCCTACACTGTCTGCACACAGCACGAGTATAGAAGAAAACATTGGTACTGAGCAAATGGTGAACAGTATAGCACAATGAATCTTACCAAGTACTGATATTTGCTAGTGTATTACCCTTCCTACTAGATTGAACTGCTTACCCAGTTATTTGATTTAGTAAGAACATATGAAGAACTGAACACCCAAATTTTGAATAGCAGGTATTTAGGATTATGAGACTAAAATCAGAAAAAGAAATTTCATAGTGACTTTCTAAAATTGGAACCCTGTTGTTGCAGCTATATTTAATAATAATAAAAATGTGGAGTGTTTCCAGGAAGGTGCTTCATTTGGAATCTGATTCAGAGACAAATTCAAGGAATGAATGTCAGCTATAAATAGGAGCTTCAGTAGATCAGAAAGTCTCACTACAAAAATAACAAACAAAATCAATTAGCATTTTAACATAAAATAAGGAAAGGAAATTGCACAAAAGAAGGCTAAATAATGTTGTTTCCTTAAAAGATAATTTCTTTAAAACAACAGGGTGAATCCAAGACCAATATTTCTGACAACTGTGTTACTTTTTTTTTTTGCTGTATGAGGAAATAATTAAGGCATATTTTCTTTCAAAACACCTGTTATATTACTTATTTGTAATATTATATTATATAAACTTCTATTATATATTATATATGATATATATTAGTTTAATAAAAGATCTCTTTTTTTCTATTTCATTTCTTCAAGCTTGTTTCAGTGTGATCTCTGATACATTCTTTTTAGTAGCCCTTGAAGGGAGGCTAGCAAGAAGTCAGGCATTTATACCATTTGGCTTCATTTACACCATTTACAATCTATAGGCATTTAATGTCCTATCATCTAGTAATTGGTATTCCTTCTTTTATATAAAAGAATTTGTTTGAAAGATGGAGTTCCTGAATTCTTCCAGCTGCTGGGGAGTTCTGCTACAAATGCCTAGCCTAGGAATACTGCTAAGCAGTCATGTTGAGGCAGGCCTTTCTGAATAATTGTGGAGCCTCTCAGATTCATTCATTAGCTCAAGAGGGAATTTCACGTTACCATGCTTGTCCTGAGGACTGTGGTTGTGATAAACTGATTAAAAGTTCTGGGAAAATAAGTTCCTTGAGGACTTGAAAGGTACATGGATGATCTCTGCAGCAGGGTATTGTGAGGGACTATAGAAAGGACAGAAGCAGAGACATTTATTGAAAACACATTTCTCATCTCTTTCCTTTTCCTTTTAAAGAGCAAAACAAATTAGCTTTTCTTCATGCCTTTCTAATACTTTTGAGCTCTTCATTTTTCTCAGAGAAAAAACACATCCATTTGGAACACAATTCTCTTTTCTCTCCATGTCCCATTCATTTGGCTGCCAGAACAAGTAAACTTGATTTAGTCAGAATCTCTTGGAATGCAGCCCAAAGAAATCAACCAGGGTCAAATGCTGGAAGGTAAGTAAACAGAAAAGCAAAAATATATAGCAAGACTGTGATCTTAATAGCATACTTTAAAGAGTGCTTATTCTGTGAAGTTCAAAGTGTTTCCTTAAAACCATAGTGCTTAAATAAGCTCTTATTCCTGTCAAATTACTTATCCACTGCTCATGTAATACCCTTTATTATGGCTAAGCTTGTCTGTTTGCTTGTACGTACTGAAAACTCCTCATTAAATGTATACTCTTTCTTTGAGAAGCATTCTTGGGGTAAAACAATTTCAACCAGGTTAATAAGAAAGAAGGTAAAAGCATAGCGAGTTAAATGCTTCTCCCTTCTTCAAAAACAAAAAACAATCAAGCAAATGGAAAGATGGAAGACTGGCATACTGTCTTCTTGAAAAGAAAAAATGATGCAATCTGAATGCTATAATACTGCTGCAAACAAATTGATTCCACGGCACAGTATTTAAATACTCCAAAAATGTACAAGAGTGAGAGAAGAAAAAAACATGAAACAGAACACAATATATAGTTTGTTGTGGGTTTGTTTTGTTTTCAGATATATATATAGTGAACTTAAATATCACTTATTTTACATCTAGAATAATATTCATAAGACATGAAAACCTGAATAGTGGTGACTGGAATTAATTTAAAATTCAAATCTGTCCCTTAAGTACTAAATTGACCATCTGGTCCTTTAAAGATAAATGTATTAACTGCGTGAATTTACTTCAAGCTAGTGTGTAATCTAATTTCTATAAGAAAGTGCCATGCAAATATAGGACAAGGAAGGCTTGTCTAAGCTTCTTTAAGTGTGAAGAATGCCAGGTTAAGGAGGTTGGAAAATTTTTGCTAGTATACTAAACATATCTAATGTTCCCTTCAAGCACATCAGTTGTGACACTCACCAAATTTCTTATGTTTATTATACTGGAAATATATTTTCTCATGTTGCATCCTCTTTACGTGCAATTTTTCTGTTTCTGTTTAGCTGAACGTTTGAATGGTTTACTGCTAGTTCTATTATGCTTAGGTGTTGTGTTCTTTCCAATGTTTCGTTGTGTTGGAACACACATTTTCTTTTTTTTTTTTTCTAATTTCAGCAAAGATCCAGAAAGAGCTTTAGCAGAGGTATAGTATAACCCTTAATGGACAGAAATTTTAAGATCTATACTGCATAGTACTTTCATTAATACACCATTGGAGTTCCAGGGGCATGCTTTGACCTTTACCATTTGGAAGGTTATTTATTCAGTGCTAGGGCTCAAATTTCTACTTTTTATGAAGAATATTTTCTCTGATAGTGGGTGTGTCATGTCTGGGTTCCTGCCCCTGTGCCACCAGCCCAGTTTAGATAGACCACTTGACATGAATGGATCCTGGCTGGTGGCCTAGTCTCTACATGAAGCAATTCCACTTCTATACTGTGTACTGTGTCAGAAATCCACGCATAGGGTGCACACCACAAGGATCTATTTTTTCACTGTTCATTGCTTTCTAACTTAGATTGTTTAGATGAGCCACCAATGGCTTTGTTTGTCATATCTCCACAGGCCAATTCATTTTACCTTTCCTATAGTTATAGCCAATTAGTGGTTGTTGCCTGGATAATTAACAGTTTCAGCTCTCCACTTCAGACATTCTACAAGAATGTAAAAAAAAGGTAACTATTTGTCTGAGCTTTGCTTATTTTCTGTTAATACCTAAGTCATTAGAAAAGGGCAGATGTAGTCTAGAACTTTGGAGTAACACATTCTCATAACAATTTTATCTGCTTTGTTTTCCCAGAACAGAGCAGAATGTAACTGGTAATCTAACTCTAACAAATCGGAGCTGTGCGGATGTAGGCAAGGTCTCACTTACCCAAATGATACTTTTAAGTAAGGTTCAGTGTTCACTACCTCTACTTTTATCCTTTGTTTTTTTTCCAGTGATACTCAAAAACTTTGGAAATTAAATGAGAGATAAAACTCTCTTGGAAACTCTACAACAAGTATTTTACAGCAGTTCTGTATGGTGCTTCCAGATTAAACAAGCTCATATTTGTCAACAACAATGTAGCAAAAACAGAGAGTGTTTAATGTAAACTGGAAAAGAAAGACTTAAATATAGAGCAAGTTTATCTTTTCTACCAAAGAGACCAGTCCTTTTCTAGATTCTTAGTGATGAAGATCTTTGGTTTAGGTTACATTTATGCTGAATTATAAGATCTCCTTCCTTTGACAGACTTCCACTGTAAGTTGATTTCCAGGTTTGGGACTTCTGACATGTCTCTGATGTACAATCATTCACATGTTGAAAATTGTCCTTAGATCCTTTATTCTGAACTAGATGACATACTGAAAAAATATTCCTTGTTTGTATTTGTGAACCAGAGAAAATATGTGCTTTTCAGTAGGGAGAGAGATATTTTTTCCTAACAAGAAAGTTTGAAGCTTTTACCTGCTGGTAGTATTGACCAGCTGAAGATTACTTTTCCTGGAACCTCAGGCAGCAAACCATACTGTGGAAACATTTCCTGAATTATGATAGATGAATTAGTTTAAACACCTTCATCACATCCTAAAATAAGGATGTCAAATACTTGTAGTGTCTTCTGTTATATCTGGATGGATATCAGATGACTAGTCTAGACAGTGTATCTAAAATTCAGACTATTAAAATTGCATTAAATTAAACTAAGATAAATACTTAGAAATTTCTTTGCCTAGATTCTGGTAGTGTTTTGCAGATACTGTAAAAATGATTTTTAAAAGTAATAAGCCCAGAATGACAAATGGAAGCAAATACCTTCCACAAATGAAAGATATTAGGTATCATATGAATGAACTTTTTTACAAAAGTGTACAAAGCAATAATGTAGGAAGTTCTACATGGACAGCTACCTTAATTCAGAAGTTTGGTGGCAGAAGCTCCTTATTCTTGTGCTTAGTCTTCACAAAACCAACCCGGCTATCTGGCAACTCTATTTCAGCTTGTAGGTATGGAATTGGAAAAAAAGAAGAGGAATGAGGAAAGGTAAGGAACATGAGGTTGAGGTAATGTTCATTAAGAGACTGACAGAACAGGCAAACATAAGGTTGGAGTCCTTTTAGGAAGAAGGAAGAAATAGGAGGAAATTAGGGATGTGGAGACCATGTCTCAGAACAGACACAGAGCAGTGAGCAGGAATTAAGACTATTATTTTCATATTCAAGTAAAGATCAAGATTCTCCTTCTGAGATTCTCAGCATGTGTAAGGCTGCAGAGGTGCACAACACACTCTTCTCTGGATGTAGCATTTAAGCAACATTGGTAAGAAAACGTAGGAGAAAGTCCAGTAAATAGTGTGCATGGCACTGAAGAAGCATGAGGGACAAAAATGTTCAATTTAAATATACCACTTACAGTCTCTAGCATTATGCCTAGTTTCAGATGAGGGAAGAAGAAAAGTTAAATATTGATTGTTTTACAGGTTATAAATAAATGAGGCTAAGAAAATAGGATGAATCCTGTCTTATCATAACATTGTATGCCTAAAATACAGAGAGGATGAAAAAGGTTCAAAATTTATCTTAGGACTTGTGAGGAGGGTTAAGCTAGGGTTCAATTTAACCTTTCTTTAAGATTTACCACGTCCTGAAAAGAGCCACAATTAAGGCTGGTACTAGAAGATAACAATGATTTAAGATTTAGTTGCATTTTAACAAATGTCTCTAGTTTATATGAAAGTTAGGATTAGGCTGGAATAACAATGAGGTTTGGGGAAATCTTTTTACATTTTTTTTGTTTAATCATGTGAATTTATTGGGATTAAAGCTAAAGCCAAATAGTCATATGTAGGCTGGGCTCTGATTAGAGCTAGATTTTATATCTTAGGACATTAGGGGATGAATAGTGGAAGTTTGGTGCTCTCTTCTGCAATCCCAGTAAAGCTTTTATGAAGTCCTTAACAAAACTTACTATATAACTACCAATTTCATTATAATTCAAGGTATCTGGAAGTTACCAAAGTAACAGCAGCAGTGTTCACAGAATTTGCATGGACAGGTTTGAGAATTAATATTGTAAGAGTCAGGACAATGTGTTTCTATCACTATCAATACTCAGGATACTTTTAAAAGTATGTCAAAGTAATGAAGTGTTACAACCTCTTGGCTATTTTACAAAAGATGGGAAACATTTAAAAAATAATAATTAGGCACAAAATAGAATTACACTTCAGGGTCAGATCCTCAGAGTATGTGGTTCTTCAGATTTTATGCAGGTGAAATGAGATTTTAATAATGCCCTTAACTTTTCTGTTCTCCTCAGGAATCACATTATAGGTGTGACTTTGTGATATTTTTTAGAAGTCTTATGTTTTCCATAAAGATATTGAAAAATATTTAATAGTGTGTGGTGGAAAAGAAAGTATTCATTTCTAAACCATTCAGAATTAACAGCCTACTGCATGATTGCCTAAAAATGGAGGAAAATGCACTCAGTGATGTCTAGTCAGTTTGTCCTTTTTCAATATTTGTTGATTTCTAAAAGCTTACATCTGCTATATGTAGAGATCTGTATCTAGACTATAAAAATCTAGGAGTAACAACATGGTAAATTCTACTGTAAGTCTAGCTGTTAAACTTTTGTCTATGTTGTTATTGATTATGAGTCTACTGTGACGCAGTTTGGTAGTGTCTTTTTTTAAAATCTCATATCACAGTGTTATCAATAATCTTCTCGCTCTGTAGAAAGCACACACTTATGTAACTCTTCAATAAGATTTCTGTTTCACTTAAGGGCTCTTTCCATTTCCATCTTGATTTTCCTTCAGTCATACTGGTTAAAGAAAGCAGCAATGAGAGGATGTGCATTCATCCCTGCTTTACTAAATGCAGAGGCAACTGTTTGTCATTTTAGTCAGAGATACAGAACAAGGACAAACAGACATCACTTGCTTCAGGTTGCATGTTTCTATTAGAAACACAGCTCATCAGAGAGCATAATGTATTCAACCATGGTAACACAAATATGTCCTTATGCAGGAAGCAGAAGGTATATGTATAGTTAGATAACATAAAAATAGTACGTGAGAGGTGGACACAGATTTACAGTACAGACAGATAAAAAATGCTGATTGTTCAGAGTAGATAAAATAGTGTTTTGGAGATTACTTCCTGTATTCTGTGGAGCTTGTCATCCAGACCACAGAGCTCTCAGATAACACTAGAGGTTCCTTTTGTCTTGCAGCCGAGAACTTTTCCAAAGCATTTTCTATAGTGCATATCTAGATGTCCTAACTGAGGGAAATGAAGTTGCATACGTAAAGGCCCGGAGGAACACATGAGAACCACAAGACAATATCTTGAATTGGGTGACTACTGCTTTTCATAATTCATAATTTCATTCTATATCCCAAATCTGAAGTCCTGATAAAATTTTTGTTTAAAAACCTGACAGACTATAATGTTAACTTCATAATCCTAATATAATTTTAAATAAATGTACTAAAGAAATCATAAGATCCAAATTATTTAAATCATATAAAATTAGTACACATTGATCTCATACAATAATACATTATTATGACATTTATTTAATGTAGAACAAGTAATCACATGTTCTTAATTTCTCAGATGAAACAGAGATAGAAAGAACATTTACATGGATTATGTATTTCTAAAATGTTTAATTCTATAATACTAAAGCATGTTCAGAATTCTAAAACAGCAATATCTACATCATCTTTACAACTATTAAAAAAATATTTTCCTCTTCCTTCTATTTATCTTAACCATCTTAACTTACTACCTGAGAGTCTAAAAGGATATCTAGGACCTGGTCAAAATGATACAGTGTCTAATGCCTGTAAAATAAAAGTGTGAAGGTGAAAATACATAGAACAAAGCAAAAGCTACAACAAAAGAGTACTGAGATATTCAGGCTATATTAACACAAAGTTTATCTTTAGAGGTTATATTAGAATAATCAGTCACATTTTATTTTTAACATGCCATCATTTTTTATACACTATATCTTTAAGAACTATCTTGGGTCAAATTCTTCCTTTTGATAAATTAAATTTGTCATCAGCAGTATTATATGGGTTAGATACTTGGGAAATGACAGAGTTTGGGATTTAAATATTAACTCAAGGCACGAGTTCTCAAAATGCCTAACCCAAATGACATTGTGAACCTATTTCTTCTTTCAGATTTGTCAGCTGTAGCTAAAGTTCTTCTGAGATCATAGTATTATGCTGACAAAGCTATTACTTTCACAAATATTTCCCATTTTCTTGTTTGTTCCTATTCCTTCAATGCTTCTATCTCCCATGGATTTTATCAAGTTATTTCCCTTATATCTTTTTCCAAAAAGGCTCTAATAATCTCCAGTTTTATTTCTAGATTTCTGCTCTTCCCTCTAAATCTTCTAGTTTTTATTCTTTCTCAAGAAAAATCTTATTATAACACTTTACCTTCAGATTTATAGCATATCTGTCCTATCAGATTTTTCATAAGTGATATCACTGTTTTCACTGTAACTCAACATTGCCTTTAAGCTAGTGGTCCTTTCAGTTCAGGAATTTAATGCCTAGACTGGCCACTAACCTTGTTCTCAGCTGTTTGAGGAAAAACAACATATATAAGCCCCAATGGTAAGTTTTTTCACCTGTTTTTTTACATTTTAAGAGAATAGCTCAAACTCAAGATTCAGGGGCTTTTGTTAAAAGAGGATCATTTTCTCTGCCTCAAAGATTTTCCCAGTTCTTACAGCATGGTGAGGAAGTACATAAAAAATGGTGTGGCTTCTGAAAGAGGAGGCCTCCCATTTGAAAAAGAAGCAGTCTTCTGCCTTATGGTGGAAGAGAGAGACAAACAAACCTACCCTGGTCTTCTGGGACTACTTCTTTGTGCTCCACTTCTTGCAGTTTAATTCTCCTGCATCCAGCTTAAATCTTAAAACAGTAGGTAAGAGAAGTATAGGGTTCTTCTCAAAATAAAATTTTGTGTAGTCAGTCTATCTCTACTACAGCTCTATCCATGGTTTTTGTAAATCAATTGTAGGGTAAAGATATTGTGATGCAATTGTATGTAAATACTTTGCACTTGGTTCAGTCACATTAGAAGCATTACAGTTATTACTTTTAGATGTAAAACAAGATCTCAAGATCTCAAGTCATGACATCAATCATAGGATCAGATTTACACTCCAAAGCATAAAGCTAGAGCAGGGTGAGGAGAGCAAGTCACAGAGGTACATCTGTCAATGGAGGTATTCTTCAGAATCAAGGCCCTAGTGTGAATGTAGTCATTAATTTTAGGTATTAAATACTTGTATTAATCAAACTCTGCTTAGCAAATGCCAATTAAGGCTTAGAAATGGTGAAGCTTGCGACAAAATCCAAATACCTCTAATTTTTGCTTCATTTAAATATGTCTCTTGGATGTATTTCTGATTGCATACAAATCTCTTTGATATAGTTGATAAAACTCTCATAAATCTTTATCATCAAATTAGAACATTAACATACCTGAAGATAATAATGCAACCCCTGACACCGTGGTCTTCTTAACCTCACAGAAGAATAAGTTTACTTTATATATGGGAAAACTAAAAAAAGACAAATAGGATTTTAATAACCTACAAAATTAATACTAATCTAATTTTAATTCTAATGACTATAGAAATCATTTGTTTGTTGGGTTTTTTTGTTTGTTTAAAGTAGGAACTTTTTCCCCTTTGCACTACTTCCTTTGTCTTTACAATGAAACTACAAATCTAATTAGATACCAATTAAAGTTGAGTTTTACATAGAAATGGGTCAGGCTAAAATATTTACATTTCAGATGAAGTTTACAAGGTACAACAGAAAACTCTTGTGAATAGTTATTTCTTATCTGAGCATGATGGCAAAAAGCAAAGAACATGGAAAACGTCAGCTACTTTATGTAAAAAGGACAATAACTTTATTATGTATACACTGTTACTAACATGGTACTACTGAGATGAAATAAAAATTAGATAACAGGGAGTTAAATTAGATATTTATTTCATTCATTGCCTGTAGTATGAGAGTAATGAAAGAGTACTGATCTCTAAAAGGTGAGCAAATGCTCTGGAACTCTTGTAGCCAATCTTTTTGGGATTTCACTTTAGAATAGACTTACATTAATTTTCACTATCTTAAAAGATTAAATATGAATTTATCTTCTCTTGTGGATCAAGACAAAGCCACAGAAATCACTTACCAACTACTGTCACTGGCAAAACAGACTTGACTTGGGGAAAATTGATTTAATTTATTCCCACATAAACTAGAGTAGAATGGTGGGAAACAAAGACCAAATTAAAACACCACCTTCTCCTCATCACATCCTTTCTTCCAGGGCTCAACTTCACTACTTAATTCCCAACTATTCCCCCACCACTCCATGTGGCACAGAGGGGAAGGAGAATGTAGTTGATGGTCAGTCCACAATGATGCCTGTCTGCTGCTTCTTTGGTGTCCTCTGGTGTTTTAAACATATTTTCCTGGAGGCGCCACCAGCTCCAGCTGAGGGTCTCATCTGTGCCCCGCAATCGGTTTGCTGAAGCTGACTGGAACCAGTTGGAACTGACTGTGTGCAGCACCAGGCAGCCCCAGCCTCTCCTCACAGAAGTCACCACAGCAGCATCCTGCTGCCAGCATCTCATCAGTTGCACACAGTAGAATTCAGTACATCAAATAATGCATACTCCAACATTATCTGTTTTTATTTTTCCTGAAATTTGAGCACTTTTATTCTTCTCTTGGAGAAAAACATCATGTTGCTCTCCTTTCAAAAGGAAGTGAAAATAAATTTATATTATTTTTCATGATCGCCAAGCTTCCATATTAAATAAGTAATTAAGTAAATAAAGAGGATGACTACGCAAGAAAAAATTCAAAGTGTTTTCCCACATTTAACTATCCAATTGGTCAAGGCTCAGCCTTGCTTACTTGATACATTTGACAATGTTTGGT
Organism: Eurystomus gularis; assembly: GCA_013400335.1. Lineage (NCBI taxonomy): Eukaryota > Metazoa > Chordata > Aves > Coraciiformes > Coraciidae > Eurystomus > Eurystomus gularis. The sequence goes on along the minus strand of VZZY01002017.1, from coordinate 34,664 downwards.
TAAAAAAAGATCCTGTAGTCAGGAAATAACATATACCATGGATTCCCCATCAGCTCAAAATTAACTTTCATGATGGTACAATTGAGCCCCAGACTTTGAAAGAGATGTGTATTTGCACTGCTTGGAGTCTGATGAAATCACTGTGAAACATTTTATACAGATGAGCATCTGTTCTTCAAAGATGTTTTGTAAAGCTACTTCAAAATTAAGTAAAAATTGAAAAGGAAATACAGCAGGATATATTCCTGTAGGGTCAGGTAAGTTATTTTGTATTATTTTATGGCACAACTAATGCATACTGCAAGAAATAGCTAAGGAGAGAAATACATACAGTAAACTTTCAATTTTATACTGTCGATTCATAACGTAAACTACTGATTCCTCAACTTTTGCGCTGACATTAATAAATATTTTTACAGAATTATATTATTACATGATAGGATATAACTGTATAGTGTAACATATTGTACAAAATACAATGACATATGCGATCCTGCAGTGCTGTGAGAAAAGCTGATAATAGCATCAAAAAGCTTCTTTTCTTTCAGTTTTGGCAATTATACATTTTATGGTGTCCCAGCTAGCCAAAGGGGAGAAAGACCGAGAGCTTTCAGCAAGCTATGAAAAAGGTGCATACTTCTAGTCCAACATGTGGCTTGTGATTTCAGTAATCTGTTCTTACGTTACCATTATAATTATACTGGATGAGCACAATGCCAATCCAAAGATGGACAGATGGGTTTTAGCTGGCATGCTTTGAGGGAATAAAGTAGGATAATTGCTAGTGCTATCAAATATTGACCTGATTGAGAGGTGCTTTTTTTGTTTGTTTGTTTTTCTTTTGTTGTTTGTTTGGTTTTTAACATTTAAGAACAGAAATCTACAAAAAATGCTAAACTACATTGCCTTCTATTGTTAGTTTCATATGTAAAGAACTACATATTATATATCCACAATGTTAAAGAACAGTTACAAGTACAATAACATTTCTCTAGATATAGCAATTTATCAAATCTCAGGGACACTGATGGACTCAGTATAGGCTTAATACCTTTGAATTATCTCTCTGCGTCCCTGCTGTTAACAGTGATGATCTTCCACAGAGAGTATCTTTCTCAATAATCAGACATCTAGTGCAGCTGATGTACAATTTTATTTTTTTTTTTTTTCAGAAGGATAGCCTTTATAGCACTTTATCATCAGTTTGTACCAGAATTAAGTCAGTTAGCGTGTAGAAGAGGGAACAAGTAAATAGCTGTCCCCTAAAGTGTTATATCAATAAAGAAAATAAATCTGCATCTTCTGTTTCTCCTGACTCCAAGTATAATGGAAATATGTTAAAATTTCTAGGCTAAAGAGTAAGGAAATATGAAACTAAGGTGTTTACATTATAATGTGATGTTTCATTACAAGATTCTATTCTTTCTTATTTGCTTATCATCAAATCAGTTATTTTAGTCTTGTAAGCTTGCAACTGTATTATTTACTGGACTGAAATATTAATCATATTTCTGAAGCAAGACTTGTTACTTAAATCTTGTCTTTTTCTTGTCCCTTAACTGATTGCCTATAGATACATAATGAGATAGCCAAAGTAAATCAGTAATTGGGTACTGTCAGGAGTATTCAGTGTTCTATGAATTCCCCAGTCAACAATTTCCATTACTTAAAGCTTTTCTGGATGTTGCTAAACCCCAAGAAGAACATTGAGCTTGTAAATGTTAGCGCGTGAGAAACAGGTTGAGATCTTTTGTTTACATCTGCTGTGAATTTATTACGGTTAGATCTTCACTTCTGAGTAGCTACACTGCTGTGCTCACAGGAACTGATCTCTGGGTGAACAGTTCCAGTACTCTTAGTTGTGTTTGGGGTGAGACATAATCACCCAACTTATCCTTCTGTTATTTGGGTCTCTGGCATGAAGCCAGAGAAAATATTTCAGAGTTCTCAAATAAATCTCCTTATTCCAAAGAACTGAACTCCATAATTTGGTAATCTCATAGCACATAGATCTTCCAGCATTGATGTAGTTTAGGATTGTTACATGCAGATACATTTTTTCTTATTTGCCTAATTATAAAACTCGAACTGAATAATTAAAATAAGAAGGTAATTCTCTAAGAAAATAATTGCATGTGTGTAATATTTTCCAACTGTTCTTCAAATCAGAGTGCAAATAGACATTGACTATATTATCATATGCCCTATAGTTCATGGCAAGATGTTTAATATTTTATTTTCTTGGATGTATTAGTTGAAATATTTTGTCATAAGTATTGATTATTATTTAATTGAAAAGTCTGGTACAGTAAGATACCTGGTTAAATTTACAATTACAAAATTATGAAATAATCCAGTTTGGGCATTTGTGATTGTTCTTCTAGCAAGGATAAAGAAAACTCAATGGAAATGTATATCTTACATTTGCCATGTCTTAACTGCATAGGAATGAAAGCCTATTTTTCTTCTGTTTCTTAGAAAGACATTCTCTTTGACAGATCATGCTACATGATACAGGGTCAAATATTTGTCCTACTATTCAAGTAATTACCTTGATGTTATTAACTTATAAGACATCTTGATAGGGTTGCAAGATGCAAAAATGTTCACTGTCCAAAATAATTCATTTTCCAAATATATCTTTGTACTTCAGATTCTACTTCAGGTGATTCTGCCCCTCTGCTCTGCTCTGGTGAGGCCTCACTTGGAGTACTGCATCCGGCTCTGGAACCGTCAACACAAGAAGGACATGGACCTGATGGATTGAGTCCAGAGGAGGGCCACAAAAATGATCAGAGGGCTGGAGCACCTCTGCTACAAAGACAGGCTGAGAGAGTTGGGGGTGTTCAGCCTGGAGAAGAGAAGGTTCCCAGGAAACGTTACAGCGGCCTTCCAGTACCTGAAGGGGGCCTACAGGAAAGCTGGGGAGGGATGGTTTATAAGGGCATGTAGCAATAGGATGAGGGGTAATGGTTTTAAAGTAGAGAAGGGTAGATTTAGATTAGACATTAGGAAGAAGTTCTTTACTATGAGGGTGGTGGAACACTGGAACAGGTTGCCCAGAGAGGTGGTGGAAGCCCCATCCCTGGAGATATTCAAGGTCAGGCTTGGTGGGGCTCTGAGCAATGTGATAGAGTTAGAGACGTCCATGCTGACTGCAGAGGGGTTGGACTAGATGACCTTGGAAGGTCCCTTCCAACACAATGCATTCTATGAGTCTATGATTCTTCCACCATGACACGCTGAAACACATTGGTGCATCAAGGTTGTCATAACTGCTGATTTTTCCCTTCCATAAGTCAATTTCTGCAGATGATGTCCTGTCTTTTCCTTCTAGTATGAGTTCAACATTCATTCTAGAACTCAAACTCAGAAAAAAATCACAAAAATTAAAAACCCTGACATATCATACTTTAATTAACACCAGGGTAAGCTGGACTATAGTGTTTTACACATTTATTCTCATGCATGCAGCAGTCAAATATCCAGCCAAAGCCAAGTGTTTATCATACATGCATTAAATGAACCTTAAAATGGATGTGAATTAAAGAAACATTTTTTACACATCCTCTGACCTCTAATTTAAATATTTTCAGACATATTTACATCTGGTATAAGCAGATAATAAGGAGCTTCAGTAAAAAGTTTTGAGTATACAGTATTTTATTTTATTTTTAATATTGATACTTTATATTATCAGCTCTAAACTTGGCTTTAAACTCTTTGAGATCTTCTGTACAACATAAGTGACAGTATTCCTTTGCCTCTTTGTTTTTAGAAGGAATCAAACCAGATTTTTTTTCTTCAGATAAATTTAAATTTCAAACAACATTTTAAAGTGGGGGGAAACACATTGCATTTCTTTTACATGAGAATAATCTGAAAGATTTGTTTCAAGAATTTTCACTGGGGCTATAACACTTAATCCTAAATAAATCTTCTCCAAAATATATGCATCATAGACGTCAGATCTCTATAACCTTTTGCTCTGCATATCCCCACCTATGTTATCATGCTACTTGTTAGAGTGGATACAGTCACAGCCAGAATATCTACTTGTATTGTACGTCCTACTGTAGAGAGTTTTCACTTTTCTCATCAAGTGTAATGTGTGATTTTAATTGCTGGCTTGTGGCAAAAGCACATCTTTAAATCCTCTTTCTTAGATTTGGGGACACTGTTTTAGATATGGAAAGACAAAAGGAACTCCAGTGTCAATGGCTATAAAGCAATAAAGTAGATAAGGTTTGTTTTGAGTGTCTCCATTAGACCAGGTTATATTTGAGGATTTACAGCTCTGAGCAGATAATTCTTGGATTCCTATGTGGCTGGCTGCACATATCTTCGTGTGAGTAAGCTAAACCACAGAGACTTTCACTGTCCATATGAACTAGATTAAGAAACAATACTGACAATCTGAGAACAGGCTGGGAAAAGAATATGAATCAATGAATCTCTCAAGAGGCCAAGCAGGTTGTAATACCAACCACTATGAGTAGTACAAGTTCACTCTGATAGAATACCAGTGAAGAATCATTATGTTATAGTTTCAGATACCAAATTAATAGCTAAAAGAGACACAATGCTATCAGCTATTTTACGACATTGCGCATGAAAAAAAGAAAAGGTAAGAATTATTTTGTGGATGACACGAACAATTTTTTTTCTTTCCCTGTAGAATTGACTGGAATTAAGGTAAAATGAGTAAGAAACTGAATAATTTCAAATGAATACAGTCATTAATCTGCTTGCAACAACTATTAAGGTATAGAAAATAAGAATAAAATAATAATAAACCAATTCAGTACCTGTGTTACAGTAGTACCTGAACAATTTGCAGAAAGCTGAACCAAAAGGTATTCTTTATCTAAACATATTACAAATTATATAAGTAGTATCAGTTTTAGCCATCAAAATAAATCAGTATTAATAGTCATAGAATGATAGAAATTAGGACATCCACATATCCCTTCCATGCAACTAGACCAACTGTCTATTTGGAGTACAATGGTGACCAGGGCTAAATTAGTTAAGCCATGGCTTTAAGTAGCCAAATTTTGAAAAAATACAAGGAATAAAGGCTACACTACCACCATTATCACAGAAGGCCTTAAAATGGTCAAATATGATGGGCTTTTTGTACATCTGTGTTGACTGTTCCTGACTACATTTTTGCTTTTATAATGCTTGCAATTCCTGTAACTAATACTTTTAATTATCCAGACTGTTCTGCTGTATTTGACATATTATTTTATCTGATACCTTCTCTTTTTCATTTGTGTTAAAAAATAAACAGACAAACAAGACAACAAAAAAACAAGCTGGAGCTATGAACTATATTGTGCATTTCTCTGATAATTTTCCTTACAAAAAGGGATAGCTATAAAATAGGATGATAATCCTGATTATGTTACTTTTCTGTATTGTGTATGTTCACACTCACTCTTGGTGAAATTATATTTTGTATGGGCACATTGATATGCCCAGAATTTTTCTGGAATATTTGTTTCTCATAAAGGGAAAATAGTCTTCCAAATTTTAACATTAACATCAATTTTTCATTTGTTTACTCATGCCATTATACTTGGTCAAAACCTTTTATATCATGCAAAATGGTGCTGCCTTCTACTTGATTCTTTTACCTTAAAAAGACACTATGTATCATTTGATGCTTTTTGTATTTAAAGAAAAAATAATTGTGAATCTGCTGCATACTCTGTGAATTCCTTTTTTTCAAGTGCTACTAAAATGGTAGGTTGCTAAATAAAAAATACATTTCTCTTCTGATGAACTAGTATTACAATAGGGCATAGCAGAAAAATATTTTTAGATTTATAAAAATCTAAAGGAAGAGGAAGAGTAAAAAAAACCACCATCCTGCTTAACATATACACTCTTGCAAAAAAAAAGTAATAGCATGGGTACAAGCAGAACAAATATTCTCTTTTATTAATCTCTTAAATATAAATATATGTAACATTTTCCATATTATCACATATTAAAAAATCTTGGAACACTGCAGCTTTGTGAAAAGAATAGGAAATACATAAAATCCAAATAAATTAGTAATGATTCAACAATACATAACTTACATACCAGAAGTCTTAGAGAAGCTTGGCTTATGACTTTGTTGTCAGATGTAAATTAATTATAAAGAACCAAATAGAGCAATACAGCCACAGAAATACCACCAAATGTTTTAGTCAGCATACAGTGAAATAACAGATAAAACTTTTCGTGTTTTGAGCTATGCTATATGGTTAAATAACTGTCAAGCACAAAAAGTATAAGGAACAATCAAGTATAGGAAACAATCACAAACATGGGAAAAAGGAAATTAATAAGAATAACCAGATAAATAAACAAAGAGGAATTATTAATGAAAAATCCATCTTGTGATATATCCAATATAGATCACAAAAGATTGATGTGAAAATGCAAGAGATTATACTAAAAGAGTTTGGTAGTTGAGATAGAAGTATAAACAGATGCTGAAAATATCAAGACATGTCATGAAGGAAGAAGAATAACAAGCATTGTGTTTAACCCTGACTAGCAGCTAAGGACTGCATAGATGCTCTCTCACTCGCTTAGAGCAGAATGAGGGAGAAAAGCAGAAGGAAATTCATAGATTCAGATAAAGATGGTTTAAAAGGTAAAGCAAAAGCTGTCTAAAATGAGAGGAAATGGCCATGAGTTGCATCAGTGGAGGTTTAGATGAGATATTAGGAAGAAATTCTTTACTGAGAGAGTGGTTAGGCACTGGAAGGGACTGATGAGGGAGGTGGTGGAGTCACCATCCCTGGAGGTGTTTAGAAAATGAGTAGATGTAGCACTTGAGGCTATGGTGTAGTGGTTAGGGAGATGGTGGAATGAAGGTTGGGCTTGATGATCCTGGAGGTCCTTTCCCACCATAATGATTCTAAGATTCTATGATTCTATACTGTCTGCATAAGCTACTGCATTCACTGTTTTCCATCAGCAGTAGATAGATGACACAACCCATTGCAGGAAAGCAGCTGGGCACAGGTGCCAACAGGCTTGAACGGCCCTGGATGGAGACAGCATGTCCAACACACCCTGATAGCCACCTGTCCTGGTTCAGCCAGGACAGGGTTAATTTGCTGAGGCTGGGCTATTCCATACCATGCTGATGTCATGCCTTGGCTCCACTCAGCTCCATCCATTTACCCACACAGTATCGCTTGTTTTGTACATTATTTTTCTCACTGTTGTCATTGCTGTTGTTACTGTGATTGTTTATTGTGTGTCATTGTATTAAACTCTCCTCATCTCAACTCAAAAAGGCATTTTAAAACTTTGGCCAGGAGGCGAGGGGGCAGTTGCCGCGGCCATATAGCTTGGCTCCCAGCAGGGTCTGAACCACCACAGCTTTACCGAACCACCACACCACCCCTTGGCTAGGCTGTGCCCTGTGAAAGGGCAAGGGACACCACAGTTGTGTCTCCTGAGGTCCCACCCCTGCCACACAACAGGAACCCATGGAATCATGTGCACCCAGCAAATCCCCAAAGACTCTCTGGCCACCTACCACTACTGGGAGCCTGGAACATCTCTGCCCACAGCCCTGAGGGCAGTGACATGCCCTATCCTGAGGGGCTCAGCTCTCACTCTGGGTTAGAAACACCCTGGCCATCTGCCCCATCCCCCATCCAACCCAGCCTTCTCTTTGTATTATGCACTCACCAATCCCCCAAGTCAAAGAGCAGTGGGGGTTCCCAGTGGTGTCCCTGAGGACAGCTCCCATTGTGAACTTGACCTTTTTGTTGTCACAGCCACCAGAGCAGCATCACCCAGCTGCAAGGTCCAGCCTTTGTCTCCACTGCAAGTCCTAGGCATCACACCAAGGACAAAGTTGCCCAGCAGGAGTGAGCTTTCAAGATCTCTCTTGACAAAATGGGCAGACACCCTCCAAATCCATAGCTGAAATAAAAACAGAGGATGTCTGGTTTATATAGAGAGGTGCCAAGTTTCCTGGGTGTGGTGAACCGACCGCATGATTTTTCTGCCTTATTAAAACAGTGAGCAAAAAACTCGATTACCCATAAATCTATTCTACAATTCCCAGAAATCCTCCAGGAAGCCAGAAGTCTGATAACACCAGCCATAAATTTCGGAAAAGTAAACAATCGCTCTCTTTTCCGCCTCACTGCACAAAGGGAGCACATCGCTCCTGCTGAGTGCACCCCCCCCCTCCCTCCGCCGCTGCCGGAGAGGAGCGAGGAGGAGGGGGGGAAAACTGAACTGAGCTGTCAGCGCAGCCCCCTGAAGAAGCCAAGCAGCCAGAGAGGGGGGAAACTGAACTGAGCTGTCAGCGCAGCCCCCTGAAGAAACTAAGCAGTTAGAAAGAAGGAAGCAGCTGCCGCGGAGAGCCGCCGGACAGAACTGCTGACTCCCACTGCTCTAGGAATCCGGGGGAGAGAAAGAAGCCGTGAGCTGCCGCCGGCCGTAAGGTGCGCAATCGTTGCCACCGCCGTGAGCCGCCGCCACGAGCCAAAACTGAAAGAATCCAGAAAAAAAGCTGCAAGCTGCAGCAAGAAGAAGAAATTGCAACAAGAGGCCATTGGAAGCCGCGTGCTGCAGAAAGCCACGCCGCAGAAGGCCGCGTCGCCAGAAAAAGCCGCTCCAAGCTGGGAGCACCATACTGAAGAAGAAGTTGTGCCGAAGAAACTGCACCGAAAGCTGCACTGCCAGAAAAGACGTGCTGCCAGATAAGTTGCACCGAAAAAACTGCGCTGAAAAACTAAAGCCGGTGCTACCGTTGGAGGGAGAGAGAGAAAAACAGAGCAAGAGAGAGAAAGAGAGAGAAACTCTGATCACACTGAAAAGCTAGAAGCTGCTGACATCATTGAAACAGTCCAGGTCTGCCGTTCGGGCATCGTCACCATTCTATGGGGAACATCGCCAAATGCCGAAAAGACACATGCACGCACACACACACACCATCCACACATACAGGTCGTATTTTGACATAATTAAGTCCTTATTTGCCCTTATCTCTCGGTGGGTGAGAGAGGGAGTGAATGGGTGGGCGTGGTGTTCTTTAATATCATAATATTTCTATAGAGTAAATAGGGTTTTGTTAGAATATATTTAGTAATAAACTTGTTAAATATTCATTCGATCTCCTTGTCTGCTTGCGAGCCTGGTGGGGAGAGATTCCACTTTGCCCTCAACACTTCTCCCTTTGGGAGGTGGTCAGACCTCTGCGCGCCCGACTGCGACACTGGGCCAGGTTGTCTGACTCAAAGTTGTCTTGAAAACACAGCTATGAGCCCTTGGGCAGAGACAAATCAGAGCAAATTGTTCTCCTGCATCTGTGAGGAATTTGCTCCTTTTGACCCCTGCCTAGCCTCCTCCTTCTCTCTTCTCCTCTTGGATTCCTTCTGCTGTGTCAGGACGTAATGCTGCAAACCCTGAAAATCAAGTCAAATGCAAATCATGCCCCTGATACAAGTAGAAAAAAACCTGTGTCTTCTGTCTCCAGCTATCAACTTGACCCCTGCAAGAGTAACCAACAGGGCTGGAGATGCCTTGCCAGGCCCCATCTCTCTCCTATCCCCTGATGTTTCCCTGGTTCAGGAGACCCTCACACTAGGTGCTCCACTGTGGATCATGCCTCTCAGAAGTGTGGCATTTACAGCATAAATACATGCCTTGAGATTGAGACACCAAAAAAGGTTTCTTTAGCCTTTCTGCCTATGTACCAACACTGACATGGCTGCTATATTTCTGTCAGTCCAGCATGTGCAGAACTGTACATCCAATGCACCTCCTGTCCAAAGCCTTCTGGTGGCAAAAAGTGGGGATGTCAGTAAGTAGGATGTAAATGCAGTCTACGGGTCTCAGACAACATGTTTGCATGTCTTAAACTCCAGATTATGGTGGCTACACACAACTCAAGTACTGGAAATAGACACTGGATGCTTTTGTCTGGTACCCTATACTGAAAAACTGAACAGGTCAAGTGCAAATTGAAACTGGCAAAAACATGCTACGGAACTTTCTAAAGAGTGACCAAGAGTGTTCCTTGGCATGATGCTACATCATCATGCAGTATCATCATGCCAAGAAACACTCTTTATTCATACAGATGCAGCATACTTGTTCCAGAATTATTTCCCTGCCTAAGCTCTTGAGGTTCTAAAGCACAGCAGAAATTGCCAATTTTTTAATGGCATATATACATATTTAGGGTCCTGGTCAGACTGCTCTAGTCTGCATGTACAGGAGAAGACAAGACGAGCTTAAGATGTCCTTTGGTACCTTAACCATTCTGTGTTTCTTAGGTTTTGTGACTCACTTAATACCAAGATATACTGGTGCATATAAGAAAACGAACAGTATGTTTCATCATATAGTTTCAGAAGCAGAAGTATTGTTATAATAATAAAACAATTAAAATAGAGGGGAAAAAAAAGATCAGTAACAAATTCTGTAATGACAGAATGGTAGGGGTTGGAAGGCAGCTCTGGGGATCATGTAGTCCACCCTCCCCTTGCTAAAGTAGGTTTGCCTGGATAAGGTTACACAGGAATGAGTCCAGGTGAGTTTTGAAAGACTCAGAGGAGACTTCACAACCTCTCTGGGCAGCCTTTTTCAGTGCTCCATCACCCTCAAAGGAAACAAGTTTTTCCTTATGTTTAAGTAGAACCTCCTGTGTTCTAGTTTGTGCCTGTTGCCCCTTGTCCTCTCACTGGGCAGCATTGAAAAGATATTGGCCCCATTCTCTTGACACCCACCCTTTATTTATAAACACTGATAAGATGCCCTCTCAGTCTTCTCTTCTCCAGGCTAAACAGACCCAGGTCTCTCAGCCTTTCCCTGTAAGAGACATGCGTTCAGTCCCCTATTCAACTTTGTAGCTCTTTGTTGGACTCTCTCCAGTAGTTCCCTAATGAAGCTTCATGTGCTTAAATGAAAAAAATAACAATAATTATGTATTAAGTGAAGGAAGGCAGGAAAAAGTGTCTTGGGTTTCAGAAGCTTTATAGGATGAAGCCATACTTTAAAAAAAAAAAATATTCCCTGAAATATCATTATTCCACTAGCCAAGATGTAAATTCTGCTGGAAATGAGCTAGAATGTAAAAAAATTAAAAATAAGAAAAACCAAAATGCCTTCAAAATACATGAGAATGGAATTAGAAGGAACATGGAAAGGAAAATCTAGAGCTATTATCACACATACATAGAGAAGGCTTTCTTGGGAAACTGTGCCACTATGCTGGGTAGTGGCACTTTCTGTTGTATATACCTGCCTATTTGTACTCACTTCTAGAGTCTCCAATTTATTTGAAAATAGAGTCTGTAAAACAACCGTACTTTGCTTCCTCTGCATCTCTAAGAATCTGAAGTCTGGCTGATCCAAATTTTAAAATAAAAAATTGCTGACTCAAAGATACAGCCTTTAGAATATTAAAACATACTGTATGGGTAATATAAAAATTAAAAAATACAGTGAAAAAATATCTGAGGACTGTTCTAAGTGTACCATGTCATATTTTTCTCTTTTTTTTTTCCCCTGGCAATGACAGTAGAGAGAAATATTGTAACTGAAGATGAATCAGACACCTATATAGTTAGAGTCTGTTTGCAATTAGCAGTTGATTCTGTACATGCTACTACCACTTGAGGGTTGCCATTCATCATCTTATTATAGCGTTATTTTTTTCTTCTGTCTTTTTGTATTTGCATGTTAGATCTATTACCTGTTATTGAACATTTACTTTTGAATACAATTAATTAAATTATAGAGGTTTTCTACTCCTTTCTTCTAGTGTTAAATATCTGGACTTATTTGGACTTATATGCTTCAAAGGTCTTGACTTATTTTCCTGATGAATTTTTAAAAATAAAATGTAGGCTTTGAAATTTAATTGAATGATAGTTCTTCACATTTTCTCACTTTGAAAAAACAAAGGAGGAGGGCTTTCTTCAGGAACTGATGTGATTCACTGCCAAGGCAGCAGCTGAATACTCAGAAGTCTAGTAGAACATATTTTGAAGTTTAGTATGGGTTCATTGAATGCCAGACATATCAAAGAAGCAGGAAAAGAGGACTTCTCCAGGAAGTTTTTCAATCTAGGTAGTAATATTACTCAGTGTAATTCTAACTAATGTGTTATGCCCCTGTTTCTCCTCCCACACACAGCTGTGACAGCTCTTGAAATGTTACCTGCTCTACAGCTTAAGTTTTGCTTCTTTATGGTCAAGCTCATAGACTGTTTCAGTCTCCACTAAGGAAACACAAGCTAACACATTGTAGTTGATTAGTTTCTCATTCAGTATTTATCTGCACAATTACAGTAATGTAGTGCTATATAGACCAACCAAAACTAAATCGCAACAACCTCTGTTAGCTGTGAGTAGAATCTAACCTCAGTTACACAGCTCTTAGAGCAAACTCATTTATTTTTATTCTTGCTGACATCTAATGCCATTATTAGTTAGGTATCCATGCCTGAGATAACTTGCATACTTCTCATTGCCAGGCAGTACTGTTGTGACATGTACATTCTTTCTAAAGTGGTACATGTCCAGATGAGCACCAGCAAGACAATCAAGGCACTTTCTGGGATTTAGCATGTACTATGTCTTCTTTAAAACTTTATGAAACTCATAGGCATGTAATAATTGTACTTTCTAAATCGTAGTCACTCCTAAAAGAGCTGTTTGTAATTCTTACACAGTTGAAATTCTAAAACATTGGTGAGAGCTAGCAGTTCACTCATGGTCTGGGGACTTTTTTGTCTGTGCACCACTAAATAACCATAATATTTCTAATAACTTTCAAATACTTGAGAACAATATATATTTTCCAAATTATAGCTGTAATCTATGCTAGAATGAATTATAACTGAAATACTTGATAATATCTAGTTCTTCCTTTTCTGTCCTTCAACTCTCCTACTGCATTCTGTATGAACAAAATAGTGCTTGGCTGGTATTTTAGCTGTGATCAAACACAATTACTAAAGAAATATCTAGTGCACAGTTTCAATCTCTGACAATGCATTACAAGGTCATACTTTCTTTCTTACTGGAGCAAAAAATGCTGTCAGTGTTGCCAAAATAGGGCATATGTTGAAATCTTTTATCCTATGGTATGAAAATTAATTTATTCTACTGTCTCTTTGCTATCCTTAATGTGGTCAGATTTGCTACCATAATCAAGAAGCTACTGCTAGTGATAGGAAAAAAAAACACGATACAACTTTTTCATTTTTTAGGCAGTATTTTTTCTCTTTCTCCTACTTTCTAAGAAAGGGTTATACAAAGAGAAGTAATGCTTCTTTCAAAAATAAGGCTTCATCCTGTAAATATTTTAATCTCTTTTCGCCTGTTTTATGCAGAAGCTGTCTTCATGATGCCTTGATGTTTCATTGTGTTTGTCTTCATATTTCTGAAAAACAATACTGTCTCTGCTATACAAATGCACAGAAAGACAAAGAGCAACCTGCATAAGAGACCTGGGGAGCCTAAAGAATCATAGAATTGTAGAATGATTTGGGTTGGATTGACCTTTGAAGATCCAAGCCCACTGCCAAGGGCAGGGACGTTTTTCACTACATCAGGTTGCTTAAAGCTCCATCCAACCTGGCCTTGAACACTTCCAGGGAGGAGACATTCACAACTTCTCTGGGCAAGCTGTTCCAGTGCTTCACCACCCTCTCTCACAGTGAAGAATTTGTTCCTAGTACTTAATCTAAATTTACCCTTTTTCAGTTTAAAACCATTACCCCTCATCCTATCACTACGCTCCCTGATAGAGTCCCCCCACATCAACCACACCTCTCAGCTTGGTGTCATCTGGAAGCTTGCTAAAGGTGTACTCAATCCCACTGTCCATGTCCCTGACAAAGATGTTAAATAATACTGGTCCCAGTATTGATTCCTGAGGGACACCACCCGTCACCGTTCTCCACAAGGACATCAAGCTATTGACTCTACATCCTTCAGTGCGACCATCCAGCCAATCCCTTATTCTCCATGTATTTCATCCATCAAAGCTATATCTCTCCATTTTAGAGACAAGGATGTTGTGTGGGACAGTATCAAATACTTTGCACAGATCCAAGTAGATGATGTCCCTTACCCACCAACGCTGTAACCCCGTTGTAGGCTACCAAATTTGTCAGGCATTATTTGCCCTTAGTGAAGGCATGGTGCCTGTCACCAATCAGCATTCTGTTTTTCGTGTATCTTAGCATAATTTCCAGGTAGATCCACTCCATGATCTCGCTGGGCACAGAGTTGACACTGACCAGCCTGTAGTTCCCCAGGTTTTAGTTTTTTCCCTTTTTAAAAATGGGGGTTATATTTCCTACAAGGCTACTTGTTTGAAGAGTTCTTCCAGCAGGGCACACTGACACCCATGACATCCACCTCTGCATTTGGACTCTTGGGGGCCTTCCAAGAGGGCCTTCCACCTCTGCCTTTCATGGACTTTGAGTCTGGCAAGCTCTTTCAGTCTGGATGTAGATGTCCACCTAGAGAAGTCCTATCACTTCCGTCTGAGTTTCAGCCACAACTATGCAGTTGTGTTCGATGGACATCCTCCTGTTTCATCAGCCCAAAGGCTGTTTCTAACACTTTCCAAAGGCTGCCCTCCCTACATGACCTCCCACAAAAATTGCCACATTGTGTCTGGGCTGGTGTGCCGTGGCCTACTTGCTAGCACTCACGAGGGGCTGCCTTTGACAGGTGCAAGGGTTGGCCATGGCTGCTCCTTGTCCTGCCCAAGCCTTGTCAGCATCTCTCCCAACAGCTGCTTCTCCTGGTGGCTCTGTCTGTGACCCTGCAGGAGGTTTCCCTGGCTCAGGAAACTGCCCTGTACACTTCAATCCTCCTCTCTGCTGCAGAATGTGCCAGCACTGAGCTGATGGCCTCAGCAAGTGACTGTTAGTGTCAGTGACAGTGTGTTTAAGTCTCCTATTTAAATGTCTAAAATTCTTTAAGTTGTCTTGATACTGCTTATTTAAATTAACTCTCATAGATTTTGGTAGTACTGCAGCTATAGCTGTAGCAATTGTGAAAGAGATTGACCAGAACTGATCAATACAGCAGCTTAAAGAAAGGCTAACATAACTTGGGCTGGACACTGTGTTAAAGATCACACAAGAGTTTGAAAAATAGCCTAAAATCAGAATCATCTTAGTGTTCCTTGTTAGATAATAAAAATTTACCCAGAAAAGTACTTGCTGGCTACGAGATTATGTAAAAAATGTATGATATAGTTTGACTTACCTCTTCTGAAAAAAATAATTAGGCAAATTTTGAAAATGCTTCCAGAATAATTTCTGAAATAAATAATGTTTCCAAAATAATATACAACATAAATTTATCCTCATGAATATTTACCTTACACATGTTTCTATTTGAATTTGTCCTTTACTTTAGTTATGGATAAATAGATAAAGTTTGAAATGCAGACCTCAAAGTTGACTGAAGTTATTTGTTCACATAGTCTTTAAAATAACTTTTTCTTACATTATCTCAACTCTGTTCCTGAGCACTCATTTACAAAAAATTGTACTCTTTGAAGTGTTGGTCTTCTGTTTGTAGTTATTGCAGTTCCTAATGTTTCTTTTGAGATAAGGCATTAATCTTCCCCTTTCAATGTCTGTGTGATAATGTTTCCACATAGACACGAATTCTTGGAGGCTGCATTCACTTTTGTTAGTGAAGTGCTTTAAGGTCCTTGGAAAATCTAATTTATCAAATCTAAATCTTTCAAAATATTTGTCTTCCAGATCATTATTGTAATGTTGGTTGTATTAAAATGTTTAAATTTCAAATGAAAATATTTAAGAAAATGCCAGTTCTCGTAACAGATTTAATGTGTTTTTTCAGTAAAATTGCATCTTATTTTTGATTCACTGAAATAAGGTTGGGGTTTTTCTTCTGTTTCAGAAATTAATTAAATTGAAATACAAGAAAAAAATCAAAAATTAAGTTAAATTTTTGCATACTTTAAAAACTGCTTGTTGCTGATTAACCACAGCCAGCAAATAAACACCATCAGCAAGCTGGATGGGGGAGATAATCAAAAGAGCAAAATCAAGAAACATGCATGGGTCAAGGTAAAGACAGCTTAATAAGTGGGGGGGGGAAGAAAAATAAACCATGTAGGCCAGCCAGTCTCCAAACAATAGCTACCTTTGAAAGACTATCTCTGCAGTTTTAGTGCTGAGCTTGATGTTATAAGGCATGGAATGGCATATAATGCTCAATTTGGGTCAGGTGTCTATATCCCTTCTATATCTGTATCTCAGAAGGCTATTTCCCTTCCCAAATTCTTGCCCACCATCAGGCTACTCGCTGGAGGGCAGACTGATAAACAGAAAAGGTCTTGATGCTGTACAAGCACTGCTCAGCAAGAGATAAAACATTGCTGTGTTATCAATACAGTTTTAGTCAGAAATCTAAAACACAACATCATATGAGCTTCTGTGAAGAAAATTATCTCCATCCCAGCAAGGTCCAGTATATTGTTTTTAAAACTGTTACATCTCCATAAGTTCTGTCAACAGTGAAAATTGTTTTCTCTACACTTTGTTTTTCAGAAAAGCATAGGGATATGGACATCTACTTATTTAAAGCTACCTCACAGCTTCATGTATATGAAATTCAGATTTCATTTCCAAAATACTGATTTCAATATCTCAATCAAAAAGGAATATCAATGTTTAACAAGTGTTTTGGGGAGGATGGAGCAGGAGGGATGAAATAAAAATGATTGCAAGAAAATCCTGAAGATTGCAATGGAAGGTTTCAGCCTTGACGACAGACTGCACAGACAGATGTGCATATGGAAAGTATGAACAAGCAAGAGCAGAATTATTCATCATCTTCCTGCACCTTTTTAAGAGCCAAAAAGGCCACACTTCAGTTTTCCTTATTTTGTCAGCTGCTCATGCTTGAAGTACCCTGCCGATTTCATTGTTTGGGAAAAGAAGAGAGAAGAAGATATTGATACTATTATATCAGGGAACTACCAACCTGTCAACCTCACCTCTATGCCTGGGAAAATAATGGAAGAGATTCTCCTAGAAGCTATCCTAAAGCACATGAAGGACATGGAGGGACAACCAGCATGGCTTCACCAAGTCCTGCCTGACCAGCCTAATGACCTTCTATGATGGAATGACTAGATCAGATAATTTCAAGATAAGAGGTTAACTTGATATGTGACAGATTGAATTTAGAGCCAGCTTCATCACAAAGCATTTGTCTGACTGTTGCAGCTCTCCAATTGGACATTTAAGACAGTCCAGTTTTCCCACAGGCAGCCCCTGCTATATCAATTCATTGCCACATTTGTATGCCTAAATGTTTTGATTAATAAGCTGGTTGGAGAATCTGTTCATCCCAGTGACTGTCCCAGGCAGTTTCCACTGCAGAACTGACCAAACAGTACATCAGTAAATTGATCATAAATAGTCAACAGACCACGTTCCTGCAGATGCAGAACTGGTCACTTAGGACAGTCTTTTTGTACATAGTTAGGAGGTGGTTTTTATGTAGTTAAACACAATCAATACTAATGGATCTCATGTGTGCTGGGATGGCCACAAAGGAGCATGGGTCAAGGGACTAAGAATTCAGCAGAAGAAATGTTCAGGAAGTTGCACCCAATCCAGCTAATGATGCAGTTGTAAGGACCTTTGTAACAGACTCATGTCACCACACAGCCAGCCACTAATGCTCCTGTTTGGGAGATTTTAGTCCTCATGCGAGCATCAACTTATGAAAAAGATGCAAATAAACTAGTCATTTTAATAAATATCCTGTGAATATATGTGTAACACCTCATCCAAGATGCTGATCGGCCAGTAATGCAATTATTGTTTGCTTACTGATGCTGTTAGATGCATCTTGCATTTTAGAAGGTGAGAGCTTCTATTGAAAATATATGAACTCAGTAAATATTTGAGATCATGAAGGAGGTTCCCAGAGGGACAACATGTTACTGGAAAGCAAATAACAGCATTCTTAGAAAATGTAAATATACAGAGTCATAGTGTCAGCAGGTAGATACTAACATGAAATGAAGTTACGTGATAATTTGTACTAGCTAAAGATAAAATCTGTTGAACATAAGTTTTGCATGTAGTAATGGATAAATTGGTAAAAGGTGAATCCCCTTGCATTCTAGCTGATCCTCAGAGATGAGAGGGGCTAGGGGCAGCTGGACTTATCTCTTAATAAATATGCCAATTTATTGCCATGACTATAATAAGCCCAACATCAGATGCAAGAGCAGCCTGTCTACTGTACGTCCAGCAGCATTCCAGAGAAGCAGTCGGGTGCACAAATAGTATAGTTTATTCACATGCAACATATACAGGTTCTTTGAGACTGCCAGTGATAAATGCACTAAGCTGCAGACTAGCTTTATTGCTCTAAAAATACAATTGCAATCACAAGCTTAATCTCCCAAGGAAGCACTTGACATAACCGAGGCCACAAGTCATGAATCTTACCAAGAGGCATCCCTTCTGGGGTGGGAGAGGAGGACAAACCGTCATTCTGTCCCTATGATTTGATGTCAAATTCTCGTCCACCAAAACTAGGTCCAGAATCAGATAATATTTGTCACAAAGTGAGTGGTGTCTGACTGTGGTCAAGCCATTATTCCTTATAGTCAGCCTTTAGCAGCTGCACAAAACATTTTTTGATAGCTTTGTAGAACTTCTGAGAAAAGCAGAGCATTTCTTGGGCTGTGCCTGGTCTTGGTTCAGCTTCTGTGAAAAGCATAAAGAATAAGACGGCAAGGCCTCCGTCTTGCCACACATTCCTTCCCAGTGCCATGACAACACAAACCATCAGATGTTCACCCAGTTCCTATGTCTGCTTTGATCACACCAGGTGTTCACCAGCAATGTTGAGCTTTGTATTTTTCACTGTTTTGTGCTTCCAACAACAAGAATATATTTTTTAGCATTCAAAATAATTACTTTTCATTAATTTAATTTCTACTTTAATGATTACTTTGAAAATAATTTTCCTGCAAATGTGAAGTAATTCTAAATGTATATTGTTTTAAAAGGAATGTAAATTTGATGTAAACAAGATACGAGTGTTGTCAATTAATAATTCCACATTAATATATAGAAATTTTTATATTTTCTATTATTGTAGAACAGCTAGTTTCACTGGTTTTGTGTTCCAGCATGATTTCTTTTGGGGTCACTGTAACACTGTTTTTGGATTTTCTGTACTAGCCTGTAGAGATGCAATTTTACAGTCCCCAACTTAAAAATTGGATAGTATGAAACTTAAGATTTAAAAAAACAGAAAGAGGAAAGAAAATATTCCAATTCAAAGGAAAGGCTAAGATAAAGTATCTTATTCAAAAGGGTCATGCAGTTCTAATATCAAAGCAAAATATCAAGTCAAAGTAGAATCAGTAATGGAATCATTCTGTAATATACAGGATGATGCTTTGGTGTGAAATATGTAAAAATATTGTATAGCAAATGTAGTAACTTCTTCTTGCCCTTTTTCATTCTTCTATGAGTCTAGAATAACTGGGAATTCAACCACAGAGCTAAGGAAACTTTTAAAAACTTTGTTTTTAATAACACTTGAAGTTTGACCGTGAGGTTCCTGTAAATTCTCCTTTTGAACAGTAACCCTGCCTTTCTGAGAAGGTGGAATATTCTACATCATATTCTGAACTTATTCATTTATTAAAAATAATTAAATAGAATGGCATGAGAGATGCTGTAAGTCAAAGGTCTAACATTCAGGATATCAATATTCTAACCTAGGTTTTTTAGGTTTCTCAGTTTCTACAGATATAAAATGAAAGTAACTTACAGGAATCTCAAAAATTCATGTTTGGGAGATAGTTGAATACCATGTTATCTGGGAGCATTGATGCTTACCTGTATGGAAATTAAATAAGTATTTCTTAAAGCAAACAGTAATTAAAGGAGAAAAAAAAAGTAAAAGAGTAAGACCTTAACTCCTCAAACAGCCTTGTTGCTAATATTCTTGGCTCTTAAACACCTAAGAGTCAGTCCTCTGCCTCTAAGATTTTAATTCCCCATTTTGCCATCAAAAGATACTTTAGTAACCTCAAGAAAGAATACATACAATCTGTGATCTGTCTATATTATTATCAATAAGTAAGAAAATCTAGTGTGATAAAGTGTAACATAAATTTTCAATCTTTTCTAGAGAGTGAGCTTAAGAGCTAGAATATTGTTTGAATTTCAGTATATAACTAATTCTTTCCAAATCATAATAACGTTTCTCTTTCATTGCAGGACAATGTTCTAATAATGATGAAAGAAAGGAAGGAAATAGGGAAAGGAAAAATATAAATAAAGAGAAACTGAAAGAGAGAATGGCTGAGTCTAGGAGGGATTTTATTGGATACCGATTAGAAGCACCTGATTACTTCCTATTATGGTTATAAATGTAGTTGTTTCATTCTAAACTCTCCTCACTAAATGAAAGAGAATTGAAAATTCCCAGAGAAATAATATCTCACAGTTTTGCTTATGAAATGCCTATCACTACCTTTCCTTTTAAATAACCCATAGTTAATGGGAATATGCATTTCCTCAGAGCACTGGAAAGTAAATCCATGGCTAATTTTTTTCAGTTGCTTTAAAGGAATAATACAGGTGATCACAGAAATAATGTACTCCAAAATGAAGATTAAATATGAGATATTCAATTTTTTTCCTTGTTGACCCCTTTCTGTCTCTTTAATTAAAATCAACTGCAGTAGCTCTGATCAATGACAAAGGTATTTTCAAAATACCACTTTCTCCAGTCTCTTGAGAAAGCGTTAAGGGAAGTACTTTCAGCTGAGTAAATACCACTATTTTTCTCTTCTAAGGTCAAGCTTTTAGAATAGAAGTTCATTTAAATTAGAATGACTGGGTTCTAGCTGTGCATAAAAATGACTTTGCCCTTCCAGCACAGTTTGTAAGAATAATAAAATAAAGATGTATTTGATCTTCATTTGTTTGCAGGTTCCTTGATGTATTCCCGATTAAAGTGTTTAAGTAATAATTAGCTGTAATTACTTCTGAATTTAAACTAGAAAACATCCTTTATTTGTTAAATTCAGTAAAACCTGTTATTTTTTGTGGGTCTCTAACAGCACTAAAAGATTTGTGATTTTATCACATTTTGTAGAGAACCTCATGCCTGTGAAATCTATCACTTCTGACTTTTCTAACGTCTCTCAACGGTGTCCCTTCTATTTGCAATTTTAATTGTCTTATTTTAATTTTCTAGTTTTGCTTTATTCCTCTTTTTGCTCTAATTCTATTTTAATCCTTTTACTTTTTACAAATAGAAAACAATAAGAAATAAGAAAAATAAAGTGCAATAAAATGAAGATGATACAGGTATACAATACATGGTTTCTTCTGGCCCTGTTCTGCTAGATGAAATCTAATATTAGACTTAGACTGTGCAGGTTTTCTTCATTATTAAATGTAAATTTTTAAGTTCACCTCAGTTTACAAAAATGCATGCATTACATTTTACAAAAAAGCAAGTCCATGATTTTGTTATATATATTTCCAAACATTCAAAAGGACAATCTCAAGTAATATGTTTGAAGTTTTGTAACTATTTGTGGAGCAAGATTTTGCTTGTAAGAAAAGCCTATCACTTTTTTCAGAGTAATAAAAGAATCTGAAGCTAAAATACATAGCACATTATTTTTCAAAGTCTCATAAAACTTGAAGGTTTATGGGAAACATACTAACAGTGTGTTTTTCAAAAGCAAGAATGTCCACATATTCAAGAACATCTTAAGTAACTAAAGTTTTCATTACAAGAAAGTAGATGACTAATTAATTTACAGTGTTAGCAAATGTAAAAATATGCTAACTGTATTCTCTGAAATTTATGGGGCTTTGGAATCGACATCTCAAAACAAGTAAAATAAAAAGGTTTTAACTTGTCTCTGATTTACTTCTAATTTGCAATGGGGCTGCAAGAGTCAAGAACTTATTTCTGGTTTTGAGTTCATGAACTCAAAAAAAAAAGTTGCCTAAACTTTTTTTTCAATGTAACTTCTAATATTAAAACCTGCATTCTTCAAAGATAATTTAATTACAAAGCCATTTTTATTGTCAAAGGTGCCAATTGTTGCAGTAATCTCGATACTCCATTCATTGCATTTTTTATTTTCTATTATTTCCATTTGTTTCACATTTGTATATACATTTCCTATTAACTACATAATTTTTAACTATTTCCAGATATATTCCATGGGGTTTTTCATACTTTCTACTTTAATCCTTCAATCAAACCCAAAAAAAACACACAGAAAACATTGTCCATTTAGCTGTGAGCCTTGATATGAGTATCTGGAGAAAGGCTAACAGTCAAGGACAACAATTTTGTATTTGTTTTTCCCTTTGAAAAGCAGTTCTACTTTAGTAGAACAAAAGAAAATATGCACTACTACTTTGAATACTCATTTTTTGTATAAGGATTATCTACAATTTATTATCTAAGTTGTCAGCATGATCTTTTCAAGAAGTATGATATTTCACAGCAGTTCTGGTTGCCATGTTATACACACAAGGTCAAATGGAAGGCAAGTGCTGGAAAAGAATTGCATAATTACAGATGATTGGTTTGAGGGTTTTTTGCAGTTCTCGTTTAATGAGTTGGTTTTATTCTTTCCTCTAAAAAGGTATGATCTACTCGTAGATAATCTGGACATAAACCACCTGATGAGCAGGAGTCCAGAGAGAAGTGTTGACAATGTGGTTGGGCAACACTAACAAAACAAAACTAACAAAAATTATGCTTCAAACTTTCATTGGGTCTTTGCTAGTAAAGGTTTCTTAGTTAAAAAAAAAAAAAAAAAATTAAAAAGAAAGAGGTAACTAAGAATTGCCTGAGACTTATAACTTTTAACTGAAAACTAAACATTCATGGATGTGTTCAAAATAAGAAGTGGCACCTAAGTAAAAAACACTTTTCTTGTATTTCTTTTATGAAGAAAGGAGCACTTCAGAAAGACAAACAACTTAAGAATTAAACCTGAACTTGAGGGATAGCCTGAGTCTTTGATCCACAGTAGAATAGACAGCTGTCACTTCATTGCATGTACATTAGAACTATTAAAATTCATGAACTTAAGATGTGCTGATACAATCTGTGGAAGTCTTGAGCCAATGAAGGGATGGTAACAACTGGTTAAATCCATGGAGCAAAAATCCTTCCAGAGCACCCAAAAACATTGTCCTACAGGTCTAGGGATGCTATGGAAAGAGAATATTGTAAATTGTTCTTAGTGAGGCAAACACCAACATTCTGTTCTCACCTCTCAATTTCAATGGATGTCCTTTCAGATCACTTTTATCTTGTTTCATCTATTTTCTTTTGAGCAAGTAAAGAAAAGGAACAAAGAATTCACTACAGAGCTCTCAAAAGAAACAAGCCTTTTATACAGAACTGTTTCTGTAACCTCAAACCATCATCAAGGCATGATGACAGGAAGTTTACCACTTTGTAAGAATTAGATATTTTGGTTGTTCATATTCTCAATTATTTTAAAGGGGAATATTGTGCTTTAAAGTAGCAGAAGTTTTTCTGTAACACACTAAAAAGTGTACTCAGGAAAAAAACAACAACAAATTAAACAGATCTAGTGAGATCTTTAATAAACTGACAATATATAAATATAGATTAAATTATCCTTTTTAATACAGCTCTTTAAAATCTATTTTCTTTGTTTTATAGGACTTAATGAAAATTTCTCACATTATCTACCTAAGAAACCTTTCATTCCTCCTCAATTAATATTGAATAAGCTAGTGAATTACTTTTTTCATTTACAATCTACTAGATTATAAATTATACATGAAAAGATGATTCATTTAAAATTTTAGCACTGGTCTTGACTTATCTAGAAGAGCTTCACATAAAAGGTGTTTCATAATCAGTAGGGCTTCATAACCTGAGGTCTTTTAAAAGACTTCTCCAAAACCACATAATGATAAAATAGATAATAACAGAAATAACTCTCACATACTGTTTTTGGGAGTTACATTTCTTCCATAGACCATAACTGTAATTGTCTTGATTATTTTACTTGTAATTATATCCTCTGAGGGATTATGAAAGAGTCTGGGTGACTAACCTTGCAGGACTTATCACTATAAACTTTCAATAAAACCAAAACCAACTAAGAGCTGGACTGTTAATTGCCTTAAATAGGATTTCCTTCTTTTTAGGGATATTTATTTGTTCTTAGCAGTCTCTACTTTCCATTATATTTAATTTATAGAACATTTTATTATAGTATATTTTTACATTAGAAATATGCATACCCAGCATATTACATATTCTGTCATGCTGTTAAACATAGTAATATAATAAATGGTATCTGAAAATACTATAGATTTACAACATTTCATCAAGGGGACAAAATTAGACTTGCTAGACATAAGTCTGGGAGCAATACTCCAACATGCTAGCGAGGTCCTTCGGTCTGCTGTCCTGGAAGAGACAGGAGATGGAGATCCATGTGGCAGCAAAGACACAAGGGTTATTCATGTGTTAGAAACCCCAGAAGTGCCTGAGAATGGTCACAGAGGAATTAGTGCTCCTTCCCCCCAGAAAGTGGCAGGTTCAACTGAAGTGCAACCTACATCTATGCATGCATCATAAGCAACAAACAGGAGGAGCTGGAAGCCATTCTGTGGCAGGAAAACTATGACATAGTTGCCATCACAGAAACATGGTGGGATGACTCACGCAACTGGAGTGCTGAAATGGAATGCTATAAAATCTTAGAAGGCAAGGAAAGAGAGGTGGTGAGGTAGCCTTGTATTTTAGGTAGTGTTTTGATTGTTTAGCGCTTAATCATGGTGACAACTGAGTTCAATGTTTATGGGTAAGAGTCAGTGGGAAGGTCAACAAGGCCAATATTGTGGTAAGAGTCTGTTATAGACCATTCAACCACAATGAAGAGGTAGACAAAATATTCTAGAAGCAGTTGGGAGAAGTCTCACAATCACTACTTCAACTTACCAGATATCTGTTGGAACTAGAATACAGCAGAGACAAAACAGTCTCTGGTTGCTGGAGTATGTCAAGATAACTTCCTGACTCAGCTGGTGAGTGAGCCAACTAGGGAAGGTGCCCTGCTGGACCTGTTGTTTTCGAACAGAGAAGGACTTGTAGGTAATGTGAAGGCTGGAGGCCGTCTTGGTCATAGCAATCATGAAATAATAGAATTTTCAACTCTTGAAGTAGTAAGGAGACAGGCCAGCAGAACTGCTACCTTGAACTTCTGGTAGGCAGACTTTGGCCTATTTAAGAGACTGATTGACAGTCCTTTGGGAGGAGTCCAGGAAGGCTGGGCATTCTACAAGAAGGAACTCCTAAAGATGCAAGAGCAGGCCATTCCCATGTGCCAAAAGACAAGCTGACAGGGAAGAAGACAGTCATGCCTAAACAGAGACCTTTGGCTGGAATTCAAGAAGAAAAGGGGCAAGCAATTCAGGACTAAAAGGATGTTGTGAGATTATGCAGGGACAAAATTAGAAGGGCCAAAGCCCAACTAGAACTTAATCTGGCTACTAACATAAAAGACAATAAAAAAATTTTCTATAAATATAGTAGCAACTAAAGGAGGATTAAAGAGAATCTGCATTATTGAATGTGGGGGGAAACAGTGACCAAAGATGAGGAAAAGCTTGAGGTACTTAATGCCTTCTTTTCCTGTCTTTAATAGTAATTCTCTGAGTGCCCAGCCACCTGAGCTGGAAGACAGAAATGGGGAGTAAAATGAAACCCCTGTAATCCAAGGGGAAATGGTTAGGAACCTGCTGCACCACTTAGACTATGCATGGGATCCACCTAAGTATACTGAGGGAGCTAACGGAAGTGCTTAACAAGCCACTTTAAATCACTTACCAGCAGTCCTGCTAACTGGGGAAGTCCAAGTTGACACTGTTTCCCACAGAATTCTCCTGGAGAAACTGGCTGCTCATGGCTTGGGTCAGTGTACGCATCACTGGGTAAAAATCTGGCTAGATGGCCAGGCCCAAAGAGTGGTGGTGAATGGAGTTAAATCCAGTTTATGGTTGGTCACAAGTGGTGTTCCCCAGAACTCAGTGTTAGGGTCTGTTCCGTTTAATATCTTTATCAATGATCTGGATGAGGGGATTTAGGGCACCCTCAGTGAGTTTGCAGACAACACTAAGTTGGGCAGGAGTGTTGATCTGCTTGAGGTATGAAGACTCTGCAGAGGGATCAGGACAAGCTGGATTGATGGGCTGAGGCTAATGGTATGAGGTTTAACAGGGCCAAGTGCCATATCCTGAACTTGGGTCACAACAACCCCGTGCAATGCTACAAGCTTAGAAGAGACTCTGTAAAGCTGCCTGGCAGAAAAGGACCTGGTGGTGTTTGTGGACATCCAGCTGAATATGAGCCATCAGTGTGCCCAGGTGGCCAAGAAGGACAACGGCATCCTGGCTTGTTTCAGAAATAGTGTGTCCAGCAGGACCAGGGAAGTGTGGCACTGTTGAGGCCACACCTAGAATTCTGGGTCCAGTTTTGGGCCCCTCCTTATCTTTCATGCAAGATTTTCTATCCTGCATGAAATTGTGCTATTTTGCACTATGCAAAATGTGAGGATAGATAAGCTAATGATCAATTTTGGCCTTCAACAAAGGCTAGCATGAGGTGAGGAATTCTGTATAAACTCCTCAAGTCAGCAAATTTGAAATAACCCCTTGCAAGTATTTCCTTTCAATTTATTTTGGATTAGCTCATGCCCTGGTGCATGAAGGTTTGGTCCTTTCTTAGGTACTATTTTACTTGAGCTATATTAACTTCAAACCCCAAAATACAAAGGAATCACTTAATGTCTGTCTCAACACAAATACATCTTTGTTGGAGCTCTTTAATAGAAAAAGACAAATTCAGAAACTGAAGTTATGCAATGAATAGTCAAAAGGTAAATTACAGGTCAGTTTTAATCTTTTATTATTATTTCATCCTTGTTGCTGCTCTCCCTGGTGAGTCACTGGACTGTGCCACCATGCTGTAGATAGGGCAAACTCTAAATCTAGTCTTGCTCTTTTAACCAGCTTTAATAGTGCTGCTAAATATTTAAATACTTGTCTTCAAAAAATGTTCAAATTGCCTTACACTTTACAATAAGAAATTAAGCTGTTTTCAAAGGACAAACTACTAATTTCCATAGTTTATTTTAAAGGCAACATTTTTCCCTGCTTAGAATAGCTTTGTTATTTTCCTTCTTACCATCCACATACCCCTACCAGTTTAAGTCTTCTTTCTCTCTCCTTCTTCTCCTTAGCTCTCCTTTAGCCCTACTGTTTAAAAAGGACAAAGACAACTTCTTAAAATTCTGCTTATGTTCTTGGGAAATGTCACTTGTTTGGCAGGGATCCTAAACAGTAGCACAGCTTGATCCTCTTGCACAGCCTACACACAGCCAGACCTGACATCAGGAAGCTTTTTCCATGACAGGCATAAATTAAGCTGAAACTCAGTTGCAGAATAATGGATAATGTTTTACATAATGGACAGTTGAAAAGCAGATTCTGATGTCTCTTTAGTGGATCAGTTTCCTTTTCTAAATTCTTCTTAAAAGAGATTTGATAAAAACAGACTTTTAAAGTCTTCTTTTGGAAGAGGGTAAGGGTTGCTTTTTATTTTGGTTTGGGTTTGAGTGTTTGGGGGATTTTTTTTTTCTGGGTCAGTGGAGGGGGAGGATTGTTGGGTTTTATTTCCCTTGAGGATTTGCTATGCAATTATGGACCCGAAGCTGTGAACTGTGGGGATTTTTATGCAGTTATTTATTCAAAGTTGTAAATTGCCTTGTTGCGAGTGACCAAACTAATTTTGGCAGTACCATGTCCACTGAAATTTTTAGAAACTTTACTAAAAAGTTTTTGAAAGTTCACAATAATAGGTGAAGATCTCACCTGCTCAGGCATAATAGAGCCAGGTTACATTCAAAGGAGACCTTTTTCTCCTTCATTCCCTTCCACATCGATATCAAACCTGCTAATTAACCTGTTTCTCAGAAAGCTGTATGTGCCAAGAAGTACTATTTAGGAAGGTATCCAGATAGCAGACATACTGGCTGGCCAAAGCAGTTTCTCCTATGAGCTAATAAAAAATAGCTCAGTTGTAAAAAAAATACTCAGCATTGTGGTAAAATGCCGACTAACAAAATAAGGAAATGTCGCGTACTCTTCACTCAGCCTTGTTGCCAATAGCAAGAAGGCTGCTGTTATAAAAGATGCAGGGTGGGAAGAAGTGGGGAAGTAGGAACCACTCAAATCCAAATGTATGCACTTTGTAGCAGATTATTATTAGCAGAAGTTCAATGCTATACATATGGGCAGTGTTATATCTGGAACTAAGTGGGTAAGACTACACAGTACCATGTTGTCAGTTCAGCAGGGACTCTGAGGGATCTCTGTTCCACGTTCTACTGTATGCAGTCAAAATACTCAGAATAAACTGAAATTATTTTCTTCATGGACAGAAACAATAGAGGAAATATTTTGCCTTCTCTGGGGTAATATGCCTTGTCTGGTAATGTCTGTCACTTTCTCTACGTATACAACAGCACACATGAATAGTCTTGAGTTGCCAGTCATTTAATTTTACAAATTAGTGAATATTTGGGTTTCTTTTTTTCCTTCATGCTATCTGATTATAATGATGAATAAAAACCATAAACTTTACCTTTTTTTTTTTTTTTTTTTTTTTTTTTTTTTAATTTTTNTTTTTTTTTTTTTTATAAATTATGCACACAGTTTAGCATGAATGCAAAAAACTGATTAAGTGAAAAAATTGCCTTGGGATTTTTTTTTTTCTTTTCTCTGATGCCTTTTGAAAGAGTCAATAAGTGTTAGAAAACCCAAGTTCATATTCTGTCTTATTTCTTATTACTGTTTTGTTTCTCAGCCTAAGGCATGCTTAGGACCAAAAAGTCCCTGACTTCTGCTTCTTTTTTTTAAAAAAAGAAAACATGATCTCAAGTGTTTTGAACATAGTACAGTTTTTATTTCTACAACATTGATCCCTCTAGTTTTACAAAGTAATAGAGGATCAAGTATATGAGGGCCATAGATGTTCAGTTGATGCTAATGGATAATGTAGGTCTTACTAAAGGATGATATCAACTGAGAGTGCATGCTATTACACTTTTTTTATGCTTGCTGTTTCATCAGTAAATTAATTCAAAGTGATGACTTCGTAAATTTCTTGATGTGAGAACATTACACAGATAAATTTTATATAGATCACAAATCTAAAGGAAATTTCTATATTAGCTACATATATATAGCCTCTAAGTGTTTATGAGATGGAGTCAATGGAAGAAGTGATTCAGGAATACCACACTGGATGCCTGCTGCTCCTGAACAAACACTATTAAAAGTTAGGATGAGCAATACCGGTAATTAGATCATTTTTTGTTTTGTTTAATTAACATACTAACAGTATAAGCCTCTTTTCAGCTTTGATATGTGTTTAGGTTTTCAGCAAATTAGTAGGCTGCTTTAAACTCCTTTTTAAGTTATCATTTTAACTAGGGATTTGAGTGGGTAGCTTTTAATGTTTGGTGATAAGTATGTCATTCCACAGAAGCTAATTAAGTATTTGAAAGACTTCTTTAAACCAGATGAATCATAAAAAAACCTAAATAAAAAAAATAGGCAGAGGGAGAAGACAAAGAAGTAAAAAGAAAAGCTAGGGAACTTAGGGCCAACAGCTTCAATTTTAATTTCTGTTCCTGAAAGACTGAAGTTTGTCTTAAGATCAAATAACTTATTATTGCACTTTCAAGTTAGGCCCTTGGAAGTTAAATTCTGTATTCATACCTACAACCTGATGTTCAGCAATATTAAACAGTCTGGTTTTTAAGTTTTTCTTTTTGAAACTCAGTCCTTAGAGGTCATAGTTTACAATAAGCACAAATTTCATCTTGATGTATCTAGTCTACCTGGATGAAATGTCTTTAACTTAGAACACTTATATTAGTTAAGTTTTTGGCTTATAAGCCCTATTAAGTGTAGAGTTTTGTTTCTGTATTTATGTCTGTTTACATGCATGTATTAACACAGGTAGGATGGACTGATTTTCTGCTTTGTAGAAACAATAGTAATATAATCCACTGTCCACACAGGAAA
>VZZY01002016.1:0-11805 GCA_013400335.1 Eurystomus gularis | reverse complement strand
AAATCTCCATTCACCACAACTACATTCCGCCAAAAACTAATATTCCTCTGATTTGTCACTAGTACACTATAAAAGCTTCAGTCTCTTTACCCCCTTAGCTATTCATTGAGCACACTGCTGGGCTCCCAGAGAAACACTGAATATTATCTTTCTAGGATGCTTCAAATCAAGGTATATATAATCTACATTCACTTTTTTCATAATTATTTTTCCTGACTACTACTTGAGGTGCTGTAAAGCATTTCTATGGTGCTCCAGTCCTGCCTGTTCTTCTGGAGAATTCAAGTTTCATACAAAACATGCCTGCTTGGATGATGCCAACTGCACAAATACAAGTTAACCTGCTGTGTTCTCAACCCTACAGGACATCTTCTAGTTTTAGGAAAATATTAACTTTAGGACAGATGTATATCTAAGATTTAGCTTCTCCCTGTTCCTCAGGACAATATTTGCGCCTGCTCAGGACATAACACAGTAAATCCATGTTTATCTTTGTTTACCTTTAAAAAGTCATCTCATTTTACATTTCGTATGTAAGTGCACTGCTATATAATTGAATAGAATAATTTTCTTCTT
Organism: Eurystomus gularis; assembly: GCA_013400335.1. NCBI lineage: Eukaryota > Metazoa > Chordata > Aves > Coraciiformes > Coraciidae > Eurystomus > Eurystomus gularis. The sequence continues at coordinate 11,229 of VZZY01002016.1, read as the reverse complement.
TCTAATAATGTTTAAAAAAATATAGAAAACTAAAGCTTCACTAAAGATCTTTTGGGCTCATCTTTATTCCCATGTGAATATTCACTTCACGGAATACTCTCAGAGAAACTCCTGAGCTTATGAAATGCTTTGAGATCAACCTGTGATTAAGTCTCTGTGCATTTCATTTCCATGACTTATTAAAAACTTTAGAATTTGTGTTTAAAAAATCAGAGGTTGAAACTTGCAGTATCAGACTTTAAGGCATAGCCTTCTTGTCAAGATCAATGAGGTTTCTGACCAAGCTTTCTATGAGAAAGTAGCTTAACGCATCTCGATGATGATAGAAATTCAGACTGATCACTTCCTGCACCTAACATATATTCTACATTTTTTACTGTGGCAGAAATTTGTGAATTAGTCGATGGGAAGTAAAGGACAAAAAAGACAGAAGGCCTCAACTGTGTGACAGAGAATGAACATTTTCATCTGTAATCAGAAATGCAATCTTGCTTTCATTTGATAGGATATTTTTAAAGTGTAAAAAATGGTACAAAGTAATGATTTGAAGACAGGCTTTAGAATAAAAATATTCTTAAAAGACATTAAATAAGTGTATTACCTACATGTATTCTTTTAGTGTTTCTTTAATACATTTTCTAAGAAAGGGTATGAATATGTAAGTTCCTGTCTTACTGCAACCTATGAAATAATTGGTGTGCTTGTTAATATCATATTAGTCAGTCCTGTACTAAAATTTGCTGAACCCTTTTCACCTAAAATAATGATAACTTGCAATGAAACCTTGTCTCATCATAAAAAGTTTCTTTCATGTTATGTTGTGACTGCAGTACTAAGTATACTGGCTGATGCTGTTAAAGGGAAGCCAAGAAAGGAAGTCTTTGTATCAGAATTTGAACCATGAGTTCAAGTGGAAAGTACCATGCATCATATACTGCTAGGAAATGTAGGTCCTTAAAAGCTCCAAGTAACCCCAAAAGAGCATGTAATTCTATCTTACATTCAAAATAATTAAGGTCAGTGCCAAAAGGATTTTGTGATAGGCTGTGGTCGTGTAAATCTTCAGGGAATAACAATTTCAATGAACCATTTTTCTCCCATGTGAAGATATTCTGATGGATTTATTTTTGGAGATTATGAACAGCCAAAAGTGGTTCTGTAAGATAAAGGTATACATACTAAGGAATAGAAAAGTTGAAAAGGCTACAATTAGGCATGGACTTTCACACCTTTTCTATTATCCTAACCATATTTTGGAGCATTGTGAGTGGACTGTCTCTTCTACATGGAGAACATCCAGTGTAACAAGTCCCAGCCTAAAAGGCTTTTAGCAAGTCCTTTATTTTACCCCTGTAAAATAAGTGCACTGCATATACATTTGGAAGAGAAAAACAGCCTGACCAGATTAAAGACAATGCCTGTGGAACCTGTTCGAAGGGGTTGCCATGTCTTGATTTAGTGTTACATGAGCATTTCTAAAGTTATGAGTGTGACTATGTATTTCTTGGTTTGTAGACAATACTTAATAATTTCAGCACTATAAATAGAAGGTTTAACTAAGATGATTAAATTTACTTCCATTTTGTGCATTTTACAGAAAGCAGAGTGATAGCCCAAAGTAAGAATGTGTATCCTGAAGGTTTAAGTAGGCAGAGTCCAACGGGATATAACATGAAGAAAAAAACAATGCCAACCAAATATACAAGAATCATGCTGTCTGAAGAAGAGATCTAAATTCCAGGGCTATTTGGATACTCCATTATCTTTCTAGCCCTGTCTTTACACAGTCACTGTGGAGCGTTTGACATAGGCTGTGAAGAATTCTCACATTCTGTGATGCAGAAGGGATGAGAGAAAGAGAGAGAAGTTTGGAGCAGTCAAGTTTTGTGTGGATTTGGTTGGCTTTTCTTTCTTACGAACAAAATTTTACCTAGTAAATTGATAAAGTGACATGACCACACTGTAACATAATAATTTAAATTCTATAATACTGAAATAGACTTCTATAAAGAATAATTAGAATTAAAATATACATTTGAAATGGAAATTATAAAATTGTCTAGAAGAAAAAAGGTAATATTAAAAAAAAAGTTTATTACATAACCTGTTCTTCTTTAACTTATTTTTCTTCTTGCAGGTCTCTAGAAGAAACAAGTACTTTACACCTTTGTACATTTTATACCAGTGGAATGATGACCTTTAACACAACAATCCCACTGTTCTGCATACAGTTTTATTAATACTACGATGTTTTTATGCTAAGAAGTGGGGTGCATCTGTTGAGCTAGATTGGCACAATGTCACAATGATATTTCTTTCAGTATTACAACTAGTTCATATCTTTCTGCATGCAACTTTGCATTGTGTAATGCACACATGCACAAATGCTGTGTATGTGATATTCGATGTGTTTAGACAGTGAGTCTTATTTGAGGCTGAAAATGTATGAATAAACATAATCAACTAATATTTCACACTGCATAGTAATTTTTAATGAATAATGTTTTGCTATCCAAAGAAGTACCAACACTAACTTTAATTCAAAGTTAAAATGAAAGAGCCTTTTAGTTATCTTCTGGTTTTGTAAGAAATATTTAACTGACATTAAGGAATATATGTGTGTGTGTATATAGAACTATGTATGTGCATCTAGATCTTCAAAATTCAAAGTTAAGTTTCCACATTGATGTGAAAAAGATGAAAATGATGCATTTCACAGCATTAAATGTTAATATTAAAAAAACACTTTAGGTTTGACCAGTGGAACAGACAGCTTTTTATCCTTCCTTTTGTTCTGTTTTTACCAATTTGGAAGCTGGATTTGTTTTAGATTAAAAAGTTTTCTGACACCTTTGGTTTATAGCCAAAGAATATTTCAAACTTTGAAATCACGAACATTAGTATAATAATTACATAACCATAGCCTCTCATTTTGCTTCCTATTTTTTTCTACATAGGATACTCAGTTTTTACAAATAAAAAAGGCACACGATTTAAGAAAACTATGGCCAGGCTAGGGAGAGCTTTCTGGGACGGTTAGGTGTCACATTGTATATCACTCATTTTATCTATTATTTGCTTAGTATGATTGTTATTACTGTGATTTCTTCCCTCCTTGTATTGTTCTATTAAACTCACCTTATCTCAACCCACGGGCTTTTACCATTTTCTCCTGATTCTCCATCCCATCCCACTGGAGGGAGTAGTGGCAGAGGAGTGAACAAACAGCTGCATGGTACTTAGTTGTTGGCTGGGTTAAACCACAACACAAAGTGAGACTGAAATATACATTCACAACATTTTTCAATATCCTAGCTTTGCCTCCATTATGAATTGACCACTGCCAGACAATAAAAGTAAGTTACAAATTCTAGCAAGCCTCTCAGCTTCAGATTTACCCTCCTAAACAGTTTATTTTTTTAAATTTATCTGCTTTCCTTTATATGTTTTCTTTTAATTTTTTTTTTTTCCCCAAGCCCCAGAAGGCCACATTGTAGGTGACTGTTTATTTTGGGAAAAATGATTCCTACAAACAGTATCTATGGGCATGAGTTCTAAGTCAGCACAGTCATATAGCACTTGCCTTGTCCCCTTCTCACACCTCAATATTCTCAGAAGGTGTTCAAGTGTTTATAGAAATAAATTAATTTGGTCAGAAAAATTCTAATCTCAAATTATAACCTAGGATTAACCTAAAGATTAAAAATTTCACATATGTATGTATATAATTTTGTAAGGGCTGTAAATGACTGGATGGTGCTTTATGCAATAGGAAGTCTTAGCAGAAATAAACTTAGTGAAATGATTCAGCTTGACCCTCAGAAGTACTAAACCCTGTATGTAAGTATGCTCCTTTAGGGGATAAACTGCCTGTCTGTGTTTCCCGGAGTACCCATTCAGATAATCCAATTTTCTTGCTTTGTGACAGAACAAATAGGTCAGTGTGTGTAATATAGTTATCTAGTGTCACCCTAAATCTGAAAATGCTGATTTCACAGCAGATGAATTACAAGAAGATAGTAAAATATTAGTAATGCTGTTACATGAGCTGCTGCGAGAAAATATAGAGCCTCTGTTATGGACACAACTTTGGAGTACTGACAAATCCCTCAAAAAGTCAATATCCACTAGAACTTTAAGTTTTAAAAACTGATAATGTTATATAATTATTGCATGTGGATATTCCCCAAAGGAAATGTCTGACTTAACTCGGTATTCATTTAACTGTTGCACACATGGAGATGACTGTTTTTAATCAGAAACAAGTAAAAAGTTACTTTTTAGAATATCATGAGATCATAGAAACTTTCTGATTTGAAGAGAACATCAGGTTCAAACATTAACCCCGCACTGCCAGATCACCACTAAAGTATCACATCTACAAGTCTTTTAAATACCTCCAGGGATGGTGATTCAAGCATTTCCCTGGGCAGCCTGTTCCAGTGCTTGACAACATTTTTGGGGAAGAAATTTTTCATAATATTCAGTTGAAACCTCCCCTGGTGTAACTTGAGGCAATTTCCTCTTGTCCTATCACTTGTTACCTCGGAGAAGAGACTGACCCCCCCCTCACGACAACCTCCTTTCAGGTAGGAGCTTTCTGGGCAGCTCTCCAGCCACTCTNCAGCTCTCCAGCCACTCTTCCCCAAGCCTGTAGCATTGCATGGGATTGTTGAGACCCAAGTGCAAGACCCAGCACTTGGCCTTGTTGAAGCTCACCCTCTCTATCTTCAAGAAGATCAACACATCCATCTAACTTGATGTTGTCTGCAGCCTTACTGAGTGTGCCTTCAATCTCCTCCTCCAGATCATTGATCTTAAACAGAACAAGCCCCAGTACTGAGCCCTGGGGAACATCACTTATGACTGGCCACCAACAGGTTTTAACTCCATTCACCACAACTCTCTGGGCCCAGCCATCCAGCCAGTTTTTTAACCAGCGAAGCATATGCCCATCCAAGCCATGACCAGCTAGGTTCTCCAGGAGAATGCTGTGGGAAAACAGTGTCAAAAGCTTTACTAAAGTGCAAGCAAACAACATCCACACCCTCTCCCCCATCTGCTATGCAGGCCAGCTTCTCATAGGAGATCAGGTTAGTCAAGCAGGACCTGCCTTTCATAAACCCACGCTGACTGGGCCTGATCACCTAGTTGACCTGTTTGTGCCATGTGATGGCACTCAGGATGATCTGCTCCATAACATTTCCTGACACTGAGGTCAGACTGACAGTCTTGTAGTTCCCTGGATCCTCCTTATGGCCCTTCTTGTTGGTGGGTGTCACATTTGCTAACCTCCACTCAAACGGGACCTTCCTGGGTAGCCAGGACTGCTGTTAAATGATGGAAATAAAGACAAAACTATTGCACATTAATCTGTAGGGGCATGTTCTTGCGCCATTGAGGTTAATTTCATGTTTTGTAGGCAACAGATTCCTATAATCTGATTCATAAATTTGCCAGTTAAAGTCCTGTGGTTTATTTGCCTGTGTTCTCTGAAGTGGAAATAGTTTATCTTACCTTTTTCAGCTTGTTTAGAGAAATTTCTTGAGCCAGTGTCATTCTTTAGGTTAAATACTTTTTTCCCTTCCTTGTACTTTCTCTGCCTCTACCACCACTGTGTTTAGAGACACCGGTAATATCTCTCCTGTGTGTGTTCAGCTAGGTAAAACAGGCAGTGCTCTTGTAATTTTATCTGGTAACATAGGCAACCCATTTTACAAAATTCAAGATGCTAAGGGGTAAGTCATTTCTTTTATGGAGGCAAGAGGCAAAGATCACTGGAGCTGCCATTCTTTTGATGAAATTAGGCAGCTCTGGGGCAAAGCAGACTCGACTTTGTCTAAAGTTTCAAGAGTTAAGATAATGCGACTCCTGAGGCTCCTGCCTTCAAATAGAGCAGTGTAAGCAGGTCAAAGTCTTCATTGTATAGTACAATAACAAGCTATTCTAGAGGGATTTTTGTAATATTTAATTTCTAACTGACAATAAGGATGTCTATGGAGTATATTTTCCACAGTCTCTAAAATAATTCTGCCCTGCATCTGCAGCTATTGCTAATCAGTCTTCTCCCTAGAAGGGGAAATACTGGTAACCTCGTGCAGATACCAGCTTGGAGCAGTCCCACTGGAACTGCCCAGAATTCTGTCATTCTGCTGAATAGATTTATGATTTCAATCTTCATCTGTAAATGATAAATTTCTTTTTTTTTTTGCTGTTTGTTTGATTAAAAAAAAAAGCCCATTTGTTAAAATTAAAGTCAGTATGAAAGTACCAGCTTCGTTAATTGTCTCCCAAATGTGGTCATGTTTTATAGTGCATGCAGGTCTGAGACAGAGGGTAAATATAGACCTGATGGCTCACAGTTCCCTGTTCTGTAAAGTTTTGGATTCTTAGATTAATATTGTTGTGAAAGTTGAAACTCTGGTGAGTTTGAGAGATTTTATGTGAGCATTGTCACATATGTTCAATTAAGTTATGGTTTATATATTATTAAAAGCTTAACAAAATGTGGGATATGATTTGATATAATATGGTTTAGAAGAAAGCCCAAACATGATAGGAATTTGGTGATATTTTCTATAGAGGAACACATGCCCTAGGTTTTCTGGGGCAATAATGTATGAGGAACACATCATGCAGGTGAGTCCTGGCATTCTGCAACTGCTAATTCTAAAGCTGACTTTCTTCTTTTTTCTTTTTTTTTCTCGTTTTACTTTTTTTTTTCTTTTTCACTATTTTCTTTCTCTTTTTTCTTTTTCTTTTTTCCTCTTTCTCTTTCCCTTTCTCTCTCCCTTTTTCTTTTTTTTTTTTTCTTTCCGTATATATTCACCTTTCTAATCCAGCATCACAAGTTTTTGCATGAAAATTGAGCAGACTGTAAACGTCAGACATAATCTTACACACAATCCTTGAAAACAGAAACAAGTAAGTTTAAGTGACTTTATGGTATCTTTTTGAGTGCATTTACAATTTTCTATAAAGATAGAAAATATTTCTTGGTCTGGAGCTCTTAGTGGCAACTACAAAATTTGTAGCAGAAGTATGGAGCAATTTAGAATCAGATATCATACCTAGAGAATGAAATATTGCTAAGGTAGAGATCTATTTTCTTACTTTCTCTCTCCTTCCACCTCAACATATTCTAACCTTAAATGGGTATGAAACAAACAATAAAGTACATGTCCAGGAATGGTTTATAACTAAATAAATTGAGTTTGTTATGTTTTTAGTGTCTCATGAAGGGATTAATAATAGAACATGAATCATAAGCTCAAACAGAATGTCATAAAGGGCAGAAACACACATAGTCTAAAAACACAGGTACCCAGTGCAAGGACATGTATATGCAATGTGTTTATGGTATACATTTGGAATATATTTTTGTGCATGCATGTGATTTTGGGAATACATCAGGTTTTCAGCCAAAAAAATGTTTTGTTTTGTTTTGTTTTTTTTTAAGAAGATATCAACCATAGTTTTAGATAAAATAGGTACCAATGATCTTTAAAAGAACATAGGGTAGAAAAGTAGTCTTTATAATACATATTTTCTGTATATTTCAGAGGGGATGATAAATATTGCAGTGGCATTAACCATTTAGCAAAGGAAATAGTGTGCAAGCACTAATACCAGCACTAAATACAAATTGATGCTGTTGGAAAGGATAATAACCCACAAAAACTGTGAGGAAAAAGTAAGAAAGGCCCCTACAACACAATTTCTGAGACATATAAGGGACAAATTACGTAGTATTTCTATTTTAAATATAACTTTCTTGAATTTAAAAAGTATGAGAAAATACATCAAAATAGAGTCATTATAGAAATATAAGCTATATTACACACTGTAGAAATTAAGCATTTTATTAGGGACTCCAAGAACTGACACTTAGGTTATATTAATTTCCTTGATAACTGTCATTCAAGAAAAACTGCGCAAGTTAATTATGAATGTTACAGTATGTATTTTATACACTAATTGGCTGTAGACTTTGACTTATTTGGGAAAAATGAAAACAAAATGCAGCTAAATTAGATTTTTAATTCATGACTTCCTAATGGCATGATCAGAGAAACAGCTCTGCAGAGTTGTAGGTGTTGAATTCCTGTGATAAAAAAAAATCTCAAAAAATTATTTCTGCAAGTACATAAATCCTCTTGATTTACTTGTTTTGGCAAGAGCTGGGATAGCATATGTTCATCCTGACCCTTGGAATCTTTGTCTCAATGTTTTTTACTAGATTTATCCATGCCCTATGAGCCTTATTTGCAAGTATGTCATCATGATAAGGTGTTTAGGCCCAGAGACACTTTCACCTCAAAGACACAAGGAACAGTTTTCTCTCAAGTTAGTTATTTACTCTAACATAAGCATAAAGAATTAAATGCAAATATGGAGCGTGATATAGAGCATCAATACTAGTTTTTACCCATTTGATCTACAATTTAAAGTACTACTAGGTACTGGATCTAGATGTGGTATGATCCAGCTGAATGAACTAGCTTCAAACCTGCAAGATGGAAGCTCATCAACATAATATTCAACCAAAATAACATCTTAACAACATGGCTACTGTAACTTTAACTAAAATAACATTATTAATAATACTATTAGTGTTTTGATTTTTTTATTTTAATGTCTGCACTGTGTAGATGTACTGGCTCTTTTGATGTATCCTCAGGTGCTTAATAAATCACTCATGATCAGCCCATTGACAAGCACATTATTTCAATTTTTCTTTAACTTGGTCTTAAACCATTTTTAATGTCTCTGTTTACTTTCTGTACTTTACAGATACTCAGAGTGGTCTGGACCAACTCACCCACATTACTGTTATTTGAGCTGACCTTCTTAGTGTCTCATTTAGCTTTGTGCATTTTTCATTCCTTTTAATTTTATTCCATGTGCCCCAGGACCACTCTCCCAGATTTTACTCTTATTCAAGATACTGCAATTTGCATGACTTCTTTGAGATTAGTATCATTCTCCATTTGCTTCATGCTGTTTATAAGGCAAAACATTCTACAGGGCTTTAATTTCTCCCTAGTGCATTCACAAAAATCCAATTATTGTTAATGAAAGTTTCATGTGCCTATTAAACTGTAGAATTGGTTCAAAAAGAAGGGAACTCAAATTGGCCTGTCTTCTTGCAACATGGAAGAATTTAGTTCATTATATCTAAACTAAACATAATAGGTACTGTCATGTCTATAGCCTAACTTTAAATGTCTCCACTGACAGTGGTTCTGCTGTTTGTATTGGCAGTTTTCTTCAGTGTTTGTGGAAGAAAAAAAGAAACAGTAATAAGGTGTTAAAGAAAAGAATTTTGTCTACTTTGGGAAGTCTGTGAATATGTCATATGTAATAAGCTGCATATAAGCTCTCAGAGATCCAAAGGAAAAAATTAAGGATGCCACAATCACTGTATCATGCATAAAGTTGATATGGAGAATGTTACCATGTTTTGTAAGTCTGCTCAGATATGAATGTTTCCATTCTTGGCTCTCATTCAGTTTTCTGAAATAATTCTTTGCTGCAAATTCCTGCATGTAAAAAATTGTATAGGTTGTAACTAGTCAGTAACAAACATTCTGAACTATGTCTTTTCAAGTATAATGTACTAGTGCAGATCTTAAGCTATTCCACGCTGACACCAGTGGAGCAGGCATAGCATAAAAGAAAACATGCAACATACTCTGGGATAGCTATTCTTTTCTGAAGATAAATTAAGTACTGCATGGCCTTAGCAGCTCAAGTTTGAAAATACTTGATTTTCAGAAAAGGGCTTATAAAATACGATTTTAAACAGGATAAACCAAAAATAGTAATTAATCCTCTGCACTAAGCAGTAGCAGCTTCTGGACTTGGAAGCACATAGAAGATCCGAAGTTGTCATGAATCTTCACTTGCTGACAATACTTAACTGGGAGATGCAGTTGACTCTCTCAAGGAACAAGAGACTCTGCAGAGGAATTTGGATAGATTTGAGCACTGGGCAATCAATAGCATGAAACACCAGACACAAGTAGGTCTAGTAGGAGACCAGCCCTGCAGAATGGCATCTGGAATGCTGGTTGACAGCAGGCTGAGTATGTGTAAGCAGTGTGCCCTTGCAGCCGAGTGGGCAAACTGCATCCTGGGCTGCATCAAACACAGCATAACCAGACAGTTGAAAGAGGTTATAATCCTGCTGTATTTAGTGCAGGTGTGGCCACACCCTGAGTATGGTGTGCACTTTTGGTTACCAGAATCTAAGAAGGATATGAAGGACCTTGAATGTGTTCAGGGACTGTAACAAAGCCAGTGGAAGGGCTGGAAAGCATATCCTGTAAGGAGTGGCTGAGGACTCTGGGCTTGTCTAGTTTGGAAAGAAGGAGGCTGAGAGGCAACCTCGTTGCTCTCTGCAGCTTCCTGAGCAGGGGAGGTGGAGAGGGAGGTGCTGATCTCTCCTCCCTGGTATCTGATCATGGCATGTGTGGGAATGGTTCAAAGTTGCATCAGAGGTGGTTCAGAATTGACGTTGGGAAAATTTTTTAACATAGAGAGTGGTCAAACAGTGGAACAGGCTTCCTAGAGGGATGGTCAATATCTTGCATGTGTCAGTGCCTTAAGAAGAGGCATTTGGACAAAGCCCTTCAAAATATGTTTTAACTTTTGGTCAGCTCTGAAGTGGTCAGGCAGTTGGACTGGATGCTTATTGTAGGTCCCTTCCAACTGAAACATTCTATTCTAGTCTAGTCTGAACTAGTCTACTCCAGTCTAGTCTAGTCTACTCTATTCTATTTGTATTCTAACGTTGTGTTTTGTAAATGCTTTTCTGTCACCTTTACAAAATATTTTAAAGAATTATTATTTCACGAAAAAAACCCCCCACCACTATGACTATGTGAAACTCTTGTTTTATGTACTTGAAGTGCTGAAAAAATATATATGGCAACATCTGCCTTTGAGGGTATCATTTATGAACCTACATCTGATAAAGGAGCTAGACATATGTCCTGATTTGAGCTAGAGCTGGCCTAATTCTGTTTAGCAATTTTACTTTTCAACTAGGTCTCTTCTAAGTAACTGCACTTTCTGAAGTTAACATCGTATTTTCACAAACAGTGCATCACTAGAAGTGATAGATAACACTTGATGTTTACAGCTACTGCAAAGGACTGGTATGAAGAAGGGCTTTTGCTTATGCATGCTTCTCTGAAGACCGAGGTGTTTTGCCAGTTACCTGGC
>VZZY01002015.1:15220-33478 GCA_013400335.1 Eurystomus gularis | reverse complement strand
GGCCCTCCAGCATGGCGGGGGGCAGCCCCACGGCACGGCCGCGGCCGGAGAACGGCACCGAGTGCCGGAGCGGTTACGTGCGGCACAACAGCTCCTGCCGCTCCGTCTGCGACCTTGTCCCCAGCTACTGCCACAACGGCGGCCAGTGCTACCTGGTGGAGAGCCACGGGGCCTTCTGCCGGTAAGGGACAGGGGGCCCTGGGTCCCCTGGGGAGATGGGGGCGCGTGTGGGGGTTCTTCATCCCCTATAACCCATCCGTGAGCTTTCTGTTCTTGTGCACTCCATCCACGGTCGAGAGACTGCGCACCCCATTCCCAGCCTCTGTGCATCCCTTTGTGTGCCCCATTCCCAGCCTCTCCCTCTCTGTTCCTGTCTCCAAGCTATCTGTCCCTTGTGCACCACGTTCATGGGGTCTCCATCTCCACACACCCCATCTCCGGGTTCTCCATCTCCAGACACCCTATCCCTGGGTTCTCCATCCCCTGTGCACCCCATCCCTGAGCTCACCATCTCCATGCACCCCATTCCTGGGCATTCCATCCCTGGGCATCCCATTTCCAGCCTCCATCCCCCTGCACTGCATCCCTGGGCTCTCCACCCCCATTCACCCCATTCCCAGCCTCTCCAACCCTTGTACCTCGTTCTCAGTCACTCCATCCCTCATGCACCCAATTCCTGGGGTTTCCATCTCCACACATCCCATCCCTGTGTTCTCCATCCCTCATTCGCCCCATTCCCAGCCTCTCCATCCCTCATACACCCTGTGTCTGGGATCTCCATCCCCCATGCACCCCGTCCAGATCCCTTCACCCCACAGCCCCATCCCAGCGGGACACGGAGGGGTTTTCCCTGCCCCCCCGGAGCGGTGGCTGGGCAGGAATTAGGTCAGGGCCACGCAGCCACAGCTCCGGAGCCTCCACACTAATCGGCCCCGGCAGATTTGCGCCCGGGGAGGGCCGATGCCGGCTGTGCCGTACGGCTCGGCACGTGTTGTGCACCTGGCACCGAGCCCGCCTGCACGGGGGGATGGCGATGGGTGGCGTGACGGGACGGTCCTTGATGGCCACCCTGCTCCCCACCGCTGCCGGGGCTGAGCATGGGGGAGGAACATCCCTTGGGGAGACCCCAACCCCAGTCCTGGCATCCCCCGTTGTCACCCACCACGCTTGGCCCCAATGTTTGGGGGGGTCACCCCTCTCAGGGTGTCCCTTGGGGACCTATTAATCTCATCCCCCCTCTAATCTTGACGATTTATGGAAGCTGGCGTCCCCTGAGGGTGCTCTGTGGACAAGTTCTGGGGTGGAGGGTCCCTGACCACGTCCCCTTGCAGGTGCAACACGCAGGACTACACGTGGCACAAGGGCACGCGCTGCGAGGCCATTGTCACCGACTTCCAGGTGATGTGCGTGGCCGTGGGCTCGGCCGCCCTCGTGGTGCTGCTGCTCTTCATGCTCACCGTCTTCTTCGCCAAGAAGCTCTACCTGCTCAAGACGGAGAACAGCAAACTGCGCAAGACCAAGTGAGTGCAGTCAGACCCCCCCCAGATTGTCCCCAACCAGTGGTGTGGGGGTTTGGGTGCTCCCAGCTCCCGGGCTGGATGAGGTCCCTGCACGGTGTCATTGGGACCCCCTGTGCCAATGGGGACAAGGTGACCATGGGTGGGAAAGCTCCTGGAGATGGGGGCTGGTGCCCTGCGGGGACATGGCTTGTGGCTCCTGCTCCATGGTTAAGCCTTTTAAGCTGCTCCTGACTGGCACCAGTTAATCTGTTGTGCTGGGAGCTGGGGCCACCGGCTGGGCTTGCCACGCTGCCCAGAGGCCACCAGAGATGGTCCCCACCGTGACCCTGGGGACAGGGCTGGGGGTAACAAGGTTGGGGTCACCCCCTTGCCCCAGCTATTGCTGCCCGCTTTCCTGGAGCTGGGGAGGAGAAAGCCCTCCCAGCCTGGGTCCCTAATGAGCCGTTAATTAGTGTTTGGAAGTGCCAAGCGTAATTAGCAGTGGAGCTTGGTGCCAGCCCGTGGGGCTGCTGGGAGCCAGCGGCTCCCGCCTGCCCTGGGCTGCCCTCACCGCTCCCTGCGGAGCCGGGGCCATCTACCCCCCCAGACCCCAGATCTGGGGACATTTACCCCCAAAAGCACCAGAGCTGGGGGATTTAGTCCCCAGAGCCCCATCCCTGAGGACATTTAGCCCCCAAACCCCAGAGCTGGAGGCACATAGCCACAAATCGCCTGATACGGGGACATTTGGCCTCCTGAACCCACAGATATGGGGGTTTTAAGCCCCAAATCCTCAGAACTGGGGACATTTAGCCACAAAATCTCCAGTACGGGGGGCACTTAGCCCCCCCAGATCCTCAGTGCTGGGGATATATAGCCCCAGAGCCTCGGAGATGGGGATATTTAGCCCCTATATCCCAGATGTGGGGACATTTAGCCCCTACACCTCCATCCCTGAGGACATTTAGCCCCAAGCCCACAGAGCTGGGGATATTTACCCCCGCTAAATGCCTGGATCTGGGGGCATTTAGCCCCAGATCCCCAGAGCTGAGAGTATTTAGCTCCCAACGCCAGAGCTGGGGACATTTAGTCCCTAGACTCTGGATCCGGGGGCATTTAGCACCCCCCAAACCCCCACATCGGGGGACATTTAGCCCCAGACCTCCATCCCTGGGGACGTTTAGCCCCTGGACCTCCAGTGCTGGGAGTATTCACCCCCAGCACCAGGCTCACCCCAAAACAGAGCTGGGGGTGCGGGGGGTGCTCGGTGGCATCCCCGGTCTCACCTCCACCCTCTCCTCTCCCCCCGGCAGATACCGCACCCCGTCCGAGCTGCACAACGACAACTTCTCCCTCTCCACCATCGCCGAGGGCTCCCACCCAAACGTAAGGAGGCTTCGCGGCCCTGTCCCCCCCTCCCGCTTGCTGTCCTACCCTTGTCCCTCTGGCTGGTAACACCTCGAGTGTTCCCCCCTCCATGATCCTGGTTCTACTGGGACATGGCATCACCGCCAGCTCCCTCTGCACCCTCCCGTCCCTGTCCCACCACGGCCACCGCTCCATCCCATCGCTGTCGGGTCCTGCTGTGCCACATCCTACCCGATGACCCAAACCGGAGCCAGGCAGGGGGTCGGTGTCACCCCGCTGTCCCCCTACCCCATCTCCTCCTGCCCATGTGGCTCCCTGGGGAGTTGTCCGGTGGCTTCGGCTCCGTGGCAGGGGTGGCCGTGCTGGCATTTTCGGGGAGGGGACAGCTGGTGTGACGTGGCTCCAGCAGACAATGCTCCCTGGCTGCAGCATTGCTGGGGCAGGACCGGTGGCCGGCAGTGGTGGGCGATGCTGGAGGATGAAGCACGCTGAGATGCTCTGCTGGCGTGGTCAGGATGTGGCCACCTGCATCCCAACCGGGGCTGCCCTTCCAACCTCCTGTCTTTCGAATCAAAACAGAGAGAAGCGAAGGGCTTTGCCGAGCGTGTGCCGGAGGAGGAGCGTAGGTCCCTCTAGCCTTTGCCGTAGCCCACCACTGGTTCTCCCCATCTTTCGACTGCCCTTTAGCAGCCGTAGCGTCTGCGGCCGCTCGGCCCGGCCACCCTGGCAGGAGGCTCCTGGAGCTGCTCGCTCCCCGCTGTGGAGAGGATGAACCTTGGGATGAATCCAGTGCTGCTCCCCAGTGTCTCACTGGGATCTGACCCATCCCTTGTCTCCTCTGGGATGTGGAGAGCTCGGTCCCGCAGTGGCACATGGTGCTCGGGACGCAGCACACAAAGGATGTGGAGGGGACAGTGGGGTTGACACCCCTGGAAAGGGGGACATGCGGTGCAGCCCCTCTGCCAAGCGATGGAGCTCGGTGCCCTGGTGCCCAGCCCATGGGGTTGCCATGGAGCTGATAGCATGACCTTGGACCAGCTGGGAACTGAGTCCCTGAAGAGCCACTGCCCTGAAGATGGAGGTTTCCCATGTCCATATGAGCCATCCCTGGGCAGTCTCCATCCATCCACCTCTTGCCGTGTGGCACCAGGAGCATCGGAGCCGCTACGACACCGGCAGGTGCCCCACCACCACACCAGGGCTCATCCAGCCCCACCAGCAACGCTGGGACCATCTGGGCACAGATGTTCCCCAATGCAGCCGGAGCTCCAGGGCAGCTCTCCCCATGGATGCAGGACAAACTTGGGGCACATCCCAGCCCCAGGTGGGAGATGGTCCCGGCAGCCGATGGGGGACCTTGGGAAGAGGCATTCCTGGCTTTGCCGCCAGCGGATCCGGGTGGTGGCACGGCAGGGCCAGCTGTACACTAACAAACCGCAATAAATCCAACCCCTCGGGCCTCCTGCCAAGCACCGCTCGGGGAGTCGCTAATGGCTGTGGAGATGATGAGATGAACGAGGCTGGAAATGGGAGGAGAAATGGGGTGGTGGGGGAACGGCAAGGGTGGCTGGAGCGGTGGTGGGTGGGACGGCTCCTGTGATCGGTGCGGCTCTTGGGTGCTGTTGGCAAGTGGCTTTGGGCGCTGGAGGCACCCCAGGGTGAGGAAACCATAGTGGGGAATGGCAGCGAGTCACTGCAGGTGGGTTGGACCCTCTCACCCACCGTGCTGTGAGCTCCACACTTCCCTGGTGCCGAGGTGTGCGTGGGTGGGGATGGGCCATTTGTACGCTCCAGACTGGGACAGAGCGGGTGGGAAGTGTCCGGTGGAAAAGGACCTGGGGGGTTGGTGACAGGCGGCTGGAGATGAGCCAGCGTGTGCCCAGGTGGCCAAGAAGCCACCAGCGTCCTGGCTTGTGTCAGCAGCAGTGTGGGCAGCAGGAGCAGGGCAGGGATCGTCCCCCTGCACTGGGCACTGGGGAGCCCCAACCTCCAACCCTGGGGTCAGGGTTGGGCCCCTCACTCCCAGAAGGACCTTGAGGGGCTGGAGCGTGGCCAGAGAAGGGCAACGGAGCTGGGGAAGGGTCTAGAGCAGGAGTGTGGTGAGGAGCGGCTGAGGGAGCTGGGGGGGTTGAGCCTGCAGCAAAGGAGGCTCAGGGGAGACCTTCTGGCTCTGCACAACTCCCTGCCAGGAGGTTGGAGCCAGGTGGGGTCGGGCTCTTCTCCCAAGGAACAAGTGACAGGACAAGAGGAAACGGCCTCAAGTTGCACCAGGGGAGGTTGAGGTTGGAGCTGAGGAAGAATTTCTTGGTGGGAAGGGCTGTGAAGGGCTGTGGCAGGCTGGGCAGGGCAGTGGTGGAGTCCCCATCCCTGGAGGGGTTTCCAAGCCGTGGAGATGTGGTGCTGAGGGCCATGGGTTAGTGGTGCCCTGGGGGGCTGGGGCAACAGTTGAACTCCATGATCTTAAAAGTCTTTTCCAACCACAACAATTCTGTGATCCTCTAATTCTATGCACCTTGGGCAGCCCTGCCGTGGTGGGGGGGGGGGGGGCAGGACGCTGCGTTGCCAGTGGGAACATCAGGACCTTCATCTGGTCAACCCCCATTGCAACAGTGTTCTCCCCACCACAACCACCTCCTGACCCCCCCCTCCCCTCCCACCTTTCTCCTGCCAGGACGACCCCAGCGCTCCCCACAAGCTGCAGGACTCCCTGAAATCCTGCCTGAAGGACGAGGAGCCTTTTAACATCCACAACTCGACGTCGCCCAAGCACGATGGTGGTGGCAAAGGGGAGCCGGACGGCGGCGAGATCAACTGTCTGCAGAACAACCTGACGTGAGGAAGAGGAGGATGAGGAGGAGGCGAGCGCGGGAGGGAGGGGAGCCAGCCCTCCCAGGCCCTGCTGCCCACATCTCCCGTCTCCTCCCCGGGCGCTGGCTCTTTCCCGCGCTCCGTGGCATGCTTTG
Source organism: Eurystomus gularis (assembly GCA_013400335.1). Classification (NCBI taxonomy): domain Eukaryota; kingdom Metazoa; phylum Chordata; class Aves; order Coraciiformes; family Coraciidae; genus Eurystomus; species Eurystomus gularis. The sequence continues at coordinate 27,648 of VZZY01002015.1, read as the reverse complement.
GTGTGTTTTGTACAGAGGAAAACTCAAGTTCGTTCGTGTCCCTGCCGAGCCGAGGGCTGCTCCCGGCTCCGTGGCCGCGTCGTGTCGTGGGGGTGTGTGGTTCGTGCTCCGTGTCTATCGCTTGGGTTAGTGCCGCGCTGTGATTTCTAAACCTTCGCCGTCCCGCAACTGACTTTTTTTGTACTTTTACCCCCCACCTTTTTTTGACATACGAGTAAAAACAACGGGGAAAAAAAGAAAAAGGAAGATCTTGAAATAAAACTTTTTTTTTTCTTTTTTTTTTTTTAAAGTTAAGCCTCTTGCCGGTGCCTGCAATCTCCCACCAGACACAGCGGGTTCGGGCCCTGCTCCCCCCGGGTCCCATCTCAGCGTCGCCTCGGGGGGAGGTTGGGTTCCCTGTCCCACCTTCCCTGGCTTGCGCCGCATCCCACCGGAGCGGGGACCCTGCTGCCATCCCAGACATGCTCGGGAGTGTACGGGACATTCCAAGGTGGACTTGGGGGGGGTGCCTGGGCTGCACCCTGCTCACAGGGGCTGCTCCATCCCCATCACCCCCATCATCCCCATCCTGGGGTCTCCCCACCAGGCATGGGGTGCCACCATCGCTGACAGCGTGTTCCCGGCCACCTCCTGCCCAACCAGCCTCCTTCTGATAGGTGCCAAATTAGGTTATGTGGTGGACTAGGCTGCCCAGGGCAGTGGTGGAGTCCCCATCCTTGGAGGGGTTAAAAAACTGAGTAGATGTGGTTCTTCGGGGCATGGTCTAGTGGTCAGGGAGATGTTGGGATGAAGGTTGGACTTGATGATCCTAGAGGTCTTTTCCAGCCTTAATCATAGAATCATTTGAGTTGGAAAAAAACCTCTAGGATCATCAAGTCCAACCTTCATCCCAACATCTCCCTGGCCACTAGATTGATTCTATGATTCTGTGATTCAATGATTCGATGATTCTGTGTCAGGGCGATTTTGGGCTCTGCAGCCTCAATGCCTTGGGGTTGTCACTCCAAAGCTCCTCGTTCCCACCTGGCAAAACCCCTGGCAGCTTTGGCCATGCTGACCCGGCTTCTGCTGGCATCCCTCGATTGCCATTGCCCAGCGCCGGGACCGAGCGTGGAGTTGGGATCTCTCCCTGGGGAACCCCAGCGCTCCCACCAGCCTCCCCTTCGGCCGCGGCTCCGTCTCGCTTCCCACAGGAGCCGTTTTCTTCTGGAGACGGAGTCATCCACGAGCCAAAACTCCCGACTCCTCGGGAGAGAGGAAATGAAGCAATTAATCAACAGACAATATTAAGCGTGCCGTGCGGCAGGGGTGCAGCCGGCGATCTCCCCGGGGCAGGTAGGAGCTCCAGCCGCAGCGCAGCGTGCTTCAGACCTTCCCGTGAGCCGCTAAATAATTAATTCTTGGCTCACCTGGGGAGATCAAAAAAGGAGGGGTGGTGGGAGATGCTCCGGAGCAAGTGGCTGACCGGCACCGTCGGGGTCTTGGGTTGTGCTGCTCCCCTTCCTGTGACCAAAAAAATCAGGGATAAGGTGCCAGGGCAGCACGGACACTGCAATAAAAGATGTGTTGGGGAAGCAGGAGCATGGAGGAGATGCTGATGTCCAGGAAAGCTCCATGGAAAGGCAGGATGTCCTGGCATGGGCACGAGCTTCCCATGGGGCTGGGTGGGAGGGAAAGGGAGCTGGAGGGGGATGAGCAGCGCTGTGGCAGGAGGGACATGACCTGTGCTTGCACAGGAGTGAGGGGAGAGGAAATGGTTACAGGCATGGCTGAGGAAGGGGATGTTGGAAGGGATTGGGAATGACATGGAGGTGTGAGTGAGGAATGCTTGCAGGGAAGCAGGGGACAGGACGGAAGGGGCAGTGTGGAGATGAGGGAGGCCACCCCACATCTCCAGCTGCCCTTGGGGGGAGTTGGTGGGGCCAGATGTAGGGAGATGCAGGATGGGATGAGGTGTCCAAGGGGTGAGAGCAACCGGTGAATGGGCAGCTGCATGGTGGGCTCTGGAAACCATCCGCTCCTCACTGAGAGCCTTCCTGATGGAGCTGCCTGGGGACAGAAGACAATCTCCTTTCTTGGGGAGAAGCTGCTGTCATCATGCTGGTCTCTTGTCGAGACGGAGAAACCTCATCCCTCTTTTACAGGTCTCCTGCCTGGGATGGGGCAGCCTTCACCCTTTGGGTGATTTGGGGAAGCAGCCATCTCTGCCACACTCCTTCTTCTGCTTGGAGGTGAGGCTGGCACAGCATAGCCCTCCCATCATGGATGGTGCCACCTTGGAGGTGAGAATGACATGGCACACCCCATCCGTCATGGATGGTGCCCACCTTGGAGGTAAGAATGGGACAGCACAGCCCCTCCATCGCAGATGGTGCCACCTTGGAGGTGATGCTAGCACGGCACAGCCCATCCCTCATGGATCTGCCCTGGCTCAACACAGAGGTGCCCAGCTTGGAAGCCTTCTAGGTGGGCAAGGTGGCAACTGGGGTTGCTCATCCTTCGCCACCTGTTTTTCATCCTCTCAGAAGAGTCCAGCACGTGGTCAAGTTGGGCAGCGAGGGGACCAACCTCTCCGAAGAGCCAGGTGGTGACTCCTTGGTGTTAACCCCTGAAGAGCAGTGAGGGGTGGCCCCGAGGAGGAGGTGAGGGGACGGGTGCCATCCTCGGCCTGGCACTCTCGGCTGCAGCTGCTCACCCACACGGGCTGTAGGGACTTATCGGGATTCAGGGCAAAATTGGGTCACGAGGATTTAAGGAGGTCTAAGGATGCTCTGGTTCATAATGCAGATGTGAAGCGAGCTGGGAGGGTTTGTCCCCCTGTCCCTCCGCTCTGGGGCATGGGTCTGACCCCCACAATTCCCCTCCTTGCCACGGCCCCTGCTTCGGACCCTACTCACCTACCCGCCGCGCTCCCATTTCCCGCAGGAAGCCACAACCTCTGCTCCCCACCTCTCTCCAGCCAGCCACGAGCCCCATCTCACCATGGGCTTGGCGTCCCTCGTCGTGCCTCAGTTCCCCGTGGGGCAACAACACATCCCCAGCCCAAGGGTTCTCCTCCTGCTCTGGCTTTGCTGGAGCACTGAAGGAGGGAGGAGCGTGGTTTGCAGGCATGGGTGCCTCGGGATGGAGGGGCCAGCCGGGGTTACCCAAGGGACCAGGGGGTGCTGGAGGGGGGGGACGGCAAAGAGCATCCACCGTGTGCGGCACCAGAGCCGATCGCATGGGCCCTGCGGAGGAATTTGCCTCCCTGCCAGCCAAGCAGCGCCCGGGCTTTCATCACACGCCCCAACACTTCGGGCAGCTATTAAATTTCAATGCTTGGTTAGTTTGCCGGGAGGGGAGGTGGTCTTTTGTGGCCCGGCGAGGGCTGGCACGGGACGCGGGGCGCGAAGGGAATTGGCGGCAGTGCCGGCTCTGTCCTCCTCGCTCCGTCGTCCTCTTTTCTCTCGCAGACACATAACAGGATTAGAGCCACGACCCCGAGACAAGGAGCCTTTCTTCCTTTTGACGAGCTCCGGCTGCCTGAAACAGAATAGCTGGAGTCACAATTCACCGGCCGAGCCCCGGCTGGGAGAGCCAAGGAGGGGAGAAAGGGTTGGAGCAGTGGCTCCATGGTCTCCGGCAGGCTGTGAGCACACTGAGATGGGCTCAACGCCCTTGGTGAGGAACACGTTGGGACCTGGGGTTTGGCTGTTCCTCCCTGAGCTTTCCTGCTGAGCAGAGGCTGAGGATTTGTTGGGTATCTGGAGCTGGTGGGGTGACAGCTCTGGGCCTGTGTCCTCTCCAGCACTGTCTCTCTGCTGGCTTGCATTTGGAATCATAGAATCATAAAATCATTTTGGTTGGATGAGACCTTCAAGATCATCCGAGTCCAACCGTTCCCCCAGCACTGCCAGGGCACCACTAACCCCTGGCCCTCAGCACCACATCTCCACGGCTTGGAAACCCCTCCAGGGATGGGGACTCCACCACTGCCCTGCCCAGCCTGGCACAGCCCTTCACAGCCCTTCCCACCAAGAAATTCTTCCTCAGCTCCAACCTCAACCTCCCCTGGGGCAACTTGAGGCCATTTCCTCTTGTCCTGTGGCTTGTTCCTTGGGAGAAGAGCCGGACCCCACCTGGCTCCAAGCTCCTGTCAGGGAGTTGTGAAGAGCCAGAAGGTCTCACCTGAGCCTCCTTTGCTCCAGGCTCAACACCCCCAGGTCCCTCAGCTGCTCCTCACAGGAGTTGTGGTTTAGAAGATGAGGCTGGCCATATCCTTTGCCCTTGGTTGGTGCTTATCTGACCCACACCCTCCACCATAATATGGTCTGGCCTCCTTTGACTGTAGCTGCAGCACAGACATGCTCCAGTTGTCCACATCCGCATGTGGTCAGATGAATCCTACCCTTGCTGTTCCACCTCCAGCCTCCCAGGACTCAAGGAAAGGAGTGTCAGGCTTGAGAGACCATTCCCAAAGCCTCTTGACCCACCTGGACTATCTCCAGTATCTGCTCAGACAGCCCCCAGCACAGAACCACTACATGGGGAGCTCGTGATGCTTCCAGGGGACCCAAAGGTACATTCAGGAGGAAACCTGCTGGAGGTGAGCGTGGGGAGACTGTGGGAGCATCTCTGCTGCCATCCAGGTCTTCCCACCATTGCTGGGCTGCCTCCTGGCTTTGCAGGAGCCCTTCACTGGTATTTGCATCACCAGAAAGCACCAGGATCTCAGTATTTGGTGCTGGGAAATACCAATTACTCCACTTCTCTCGGTCTCACTGTCACAGGGAACAAATCCAGCATTAAAGTGACTCTGCGCTGGGTTTAAAGAGAAAAGCAAAATCCTCTTAGCTTCGTAAACTGCTCGGTGTGGGTAAGACCAGCTGGGCACGCGTTCCCCGGTGCTAGTGACGCTCCGCGGGTGGCTTCAATCACGGCACCCCCGTTTGTCACTGCTTTGGACTGGGTTAACTGGTTCTGCGGGGAGAGGAAGCCGCCAGAGACTGGTTGGAAGTGTAAAGGCAGGAGGCAAGTTGGCCGAGATGGAGCGTGGAGTGACCAAACTCCCAACCCTCACAAAGGGATGTGGGAAAAACAAAAAAAGGGAAATAAAGACAAGGTCTCCTGAGACTCCTGGGGAGCTGGTGAGTGAGATCTCATGGGAGGCACATTTAAAGGTGAAAGGAGTTAGGGGAACTGGCAGTTCTTCAAAGAGACGATGCAAACAACACACAGAACAAGCCACCCTGGTGGGAAATGGAGTAGGAACCAGCTTGGCTACGTCGCAAGCTCCTCACTGACCTCGGGCTTGAGACAAAAAGTTTACAGAAAGTGGGAACTAGGTCAAATTACTAAGGACAGTTAGAAGAGTAGCATAAGCATGTGGGGAGACGTCAGAAGGGCCAGGGCACAGATTGAGATGGAAATAGCGAGCATCATTAAGAGGAAGAAGAAAAGACTCCATCAGCAGGAGGAGAATGAGCGAGGGAGTGTTGGGCCAGGCCCCGTGAAGAAGGAACGCTGCTGAGAATTCAAGGATTTCACTGTGGTCTGGTTTTTTTTGAAACCGGTCTTTAAAAATATCAACGGCAAGCAGATGCTGACCACAATAAACGCGTACGGGTGTTGGTTATGCATTTTCTGAGCTTCATCCTTAGAAAACCAGTTAAAGCCACCTCAGATCTGTTAGGGAGCACAAGGGTTGGATAAGGTCTTACAAGATCAGGTCCAGTTTGAGGCATGTGACTTCAGGAAAGATGCAGCCCTTGGGAGAAGGTTCAGGGGAAGCAAGAAGAAAGAGGAGAGAAATTGAAAAGACAACTCTGCGGGTGGGGTGGGCAGTGCAGAGAACTGATGACCAAGGGAGACACAAGCAGAGTCTCAAAGGGCTTCAAAAAGGCTGGGAATGACCAGGGTCTGTGCTGGCATATCAGAAGACTCCAAAAGAGGTGCCCTTCAAATGAGGAACCTCAGTTGGCAGAAGAGACAGTTCAGCGAGATAGCAGGAAACATTTCTTAACTGTAAGGAGAACCTCAAGGACAGGCTGCGTGGGGAGGGTGGGCAGCTCTCCTTGCAGAGGTTGCCCACAGCAGGTTAGATGTGCCTCAGGGTGACAAGAACTGCTGACTCTCCCACCTGGCGAGGCGGTGGGATTGCTGATCCCCTGGGGCCTTCCCTGCTCGGTTTTCGCTGACTCTGTGTTTTCCAGCACACCACCTCTTTGCAAGGACAGTGGTGGGGCTGGAGGGTGGGCTGGTCGGGCTCCTCTGGCTGCCAGACCCCGTACACCTGACTGCCACTTCTCTCACTCCTCAATATTCCTTGATTTGGGAATATTCCTCCCATCTATGCATACAGCTGGCATTTAGTAAATGAATTAGAAGTCGTTCTGCAGAAGCACCTTGGTCTGGAATGAATAATCAAATAATCAAATCATTGAATCATCAAATCATCACAGAATCATGGAATCAGAATCATGGAATCATGGAATCATCATAGAATCATGGAATCATGGAATCATAGAACCACAGAATCATAGAATCATTTTGATTGGAAAAGCCCTTTAAGATCCTGGAGTCCAACCATTAACCCAGCACCCGGCTCAGGATCGACACTCCTGCCCGATTTGGTGTCCTCTGCAAACTGACTGAGGGTGCCTTGATCCCCTGGTCGAGATCGTTGGTAAAGATATTAAAGAGAACAGGCCCCAGCACCGAGCCCTGGGGACACCACTTATGTCTGGCCACCAGCTGGATTTGATTCCCTTCACCACCACTCTTTGAGCCTGACCATCCAGCCAACTTTTCACCCAGGAGAGCGTATGTCCAGCCAAGCCACGAGCAGCCAGTTTCTCCAGGAGAATCCCATGGGAAACGGTGTCAAAGGCTTTCCTCCAGCTCGCCTTTTGCTAGGTGCTACAGAAACACAGCATGAAAATATGGTTCTTGCAGAGAGCTCAGGATTTAAGTGCAAGGCAAGAGACGGCAGATGGAGACAATCTGTTGGGTAGAAGAGCACAAAGAAACAGTGAGACAATACTGGCTGGCACGGCAGACAGCGAGGTTCAGCACGCAGCGAGCCAAACTCGCTGGGGTTTTGTGTGGACGTTGGAAAAGAGGCGATCTCAGGAGGGACTTGGGAGAAGATGAGGAGATTCTTCTGCAGCTTTACAGCTCCAGCTTCTGCATGGTGCCCCAGGCCAGGGACACAGGTGCGGAGTGGAGAAGGAGGTCTCTGAAGCTGTATGGTCCTCAGGCTGTTGAGAGGGTGTGCTACATGAGATGGGCAGAAATGGGAGAGGGCAGGAGTCATAGAATCATTTTGGTTGGCAGAGATTAAGCTCATCAAGTCCAACCGTTCCCCCGGTACTGCCAGGGCACCACTAACCCATGGCCCTCAGCACCACATCTCCATGGCTTGGAAACCCCTCCAGGAATGGTGGTGGACAAAAGGAGCCATGGGAGCGCTCCATGAATAGGAGTTGGGAGGTTGAGAAGGAAGAGATCAGAGAGGCAAGAAGAAAAGCAGGATGGGGCAAAATGAGGGAGAGGGTAAGAAGTGGGAAGGGGGAGGGGAATGATGGCACATGGGAAGGGCAGAAGACCTGGAGTGCGTCAGAGCCAAACACCTACATCTGGGAGAGGAGGAGGACAGTGTTGTCCCTGCCTGCTTTGATCCCACTTCGCTCCCAGCCATCCTCAGGATCCTGGTGGTTCCCCACTGAGATGACTTTGCTGCCAGATCCAGATGGCTTCATCTCGCTTCCCAGGGATTTTTCAATCCCTGCTGGAAAAGGCCTGGAGAGCTCTTGTGGAGAGCCAGCAGGCGTGGTGCTCCGAGACGGAGAATTGAATTTTAAAGGTGACCTGAAAATAGAATCAAAACTCTTATTTTTTCCCCCCTTGCTTTATGAATGCATCAGATTATTTCTCACAGCCACCAGTGCTCGGCAAACAGACCCCGGGTGACAGGAACAAAGGCTCCTTCAGTTCGTCTGACCTGGGGATAACAAGGTGCCGGAAGGAAATGCCAGGAGAGGGTGCGGAGTCACCATCGCTGAGGGGTTCCAGGAACGGGTTGGACAAACATCTGTCAAGAACAGCTTAAAATGAGCTGATTCTGCCTGGCGGCAGGTGTTGCTCTATCTGTGCGACCTCTCCGGGTCCCTCCAGTCTAATGCTCAGCGATCCTGCGATGCTCCGGCTGTTTTCTCCTCAGAAATGTCAGGCCGGCTCTTCCGGCCCTCTGCCGGAGCCGTTGCCTCTGAAAAACAGGTTGAAGAGCTTCATCTTCACTAGGGGCTCACAGAATGGTAATTAATCGTTTCCTCCTGCTTTTTGAATAGGTGCCAAATAGACAGGGGGATATATATGTGTATATGTACATATATATGTGTTGGGCTTGTTCAACCTGGAGAAGAGAAGGCTCCAGGGAGACCTTCTGGTGGCCTTGCAGGACTTCAAGGAGCCTGTCAGAAAGATGGGGATGGACTTTTGAGCAGGGTCCGTTGGGACAGGACAAGGGGTGATGGTTTTAAGCTAAAAGAAAGAGATTTAGACTAGAGAGAAGAAGAAATTGTTGCTGCTGAGGGTGGTGAGAGCCTGGCGCAGGCTGCCCAGAGAGGTGGTGGCTGCCCCATCCCTGGCACCATTGCAGGTGAGGTTGGCCGGGGCTCTGAGCAACCTGCTCTAGTTGCAGATGTCCCTGCTCCCTGCAGGAGTTGGACCAGATGACCTTGGAAGGTTCCTTCCCCCCCAGACGATCCCAGGATTTGATGATTCTGTGAACCACAACCGCAGGCAGTGAAGTTTGACATTAGGAGCTAACCAGAACCAGCTCTGGTGTCTGCTGCTCATTTGCAAAGCGTAGAAAAGCTGGAAAAAAATGTCAGCCGTCCACATTGCTGGCACAACCAAAAGAAACCAGTTTTCCCCGAGTTTTCTGATGGAAAAGAGTGCAGAGGGGTGAGGATTGAGGTTAGGGCCGGGTGCCACATCTGAGGAGCAGCGACCGTGGCAGGAGCAGGCAGCAGCCGCCCCTTGCCCAGCTCCAGGCTCCCTCTTGTCGCAGGGAGGGACCCGCTGGCTTAGGAATCCTTTTCAAAGTCTGGCTCTTGCATTTCTTCAGAGCAACCCAGCACCTGGTTCAGCTCATCCATTATCCCCGCCAGCTGCTTTTTGCCGTGTCAAGGCCCCAGCATGGAGGGGGGGGGCTGAATTTATCCCCCGAGCGCCAGCTCAGTCAAAGGGACAACTTGCCCGTCCCTTTTCTTTGCCGGCCATTGACCCAGCCCAACATCTGCTCTCTTATTAACCTCCGCCGGCCTCAGAGCGCTAATGATCTTTCATCACCCCAAGCATTACTAAAGCATTTAGCGTTCTCTCAGCAACCACGGAGCTATGCGAAGACGGGAGAACCTCCCACTTTGGTGCGCTCCCTTTTTTTTTTCTGTGGTGTAATTTGATTTGTGCCTTAAAACCCACAAGGGACGGGGAACATCCCGGGGAGTGCGGCAGCGACGCCGGCGTCTCTGCTGCCAGAAATTACCACAGGAGGTAAATCAAAGTGCGTTCTGCCTAGAAACCCTCTTCCACGCCCTCACGTCAAGAAGCCCAGTGCCCAGTTAACCACGCGCTTGGGAATTACTCAAACTAATTGTTTTAATTTGTTCCGGTTTGGTTTGTTGGGTTTTTTTTCCTACTCTTGGTCACAAATGGCTTTGTACCCACTGCTCCGACATAGCTTAATTACAAGCAGCACCGTTACCTATGGATGCCATATGGCCCCGCTACGCGACGCGTACAAGGTTTGCTGCATTGTGAAACCCGCAAATAAGCCCGAAGCAGATGGGAGGGAAGGGGCAGCGGTTCTAGCAGCGAAATTCTCACTGCCTTCGCGCGGTAGCAAGTCAGGAAATGTGAGAAGGAATACATTAAGGAGGACAAGAGGTGTTTTGAGAGATGCAGCTGTACTTTGCATGCGGTTTCGGTCCCCTTCCCACTGCAAAGAGGGGGAAAAAAAAAAAAGGGAGGATTTTACATTTCATTTACAAGGCATTTAGGGCTCTGCGGCTCCTGAGGGAGCTGGGAACAAAAAAAAAAAAAGTGCTAGGGAGAGAGAAATGCGACAGTGCAGACAAAAGGTGGTCTGAAAAATGGCATATTTGCTAGCATACAAATGCAGCCCTACAGAGAGCTCCCAGGTAGGAACATCTCCAGGCTCTGCTCCGCCTGCGAACTCCCTTTGCTGTCGCCTGTGCCGCAGAACGGGGCTCTGCAGACAAACCCTGTGAACCAGGAGGCCAGGAGCCAGGCTATTTCAAAGGGCAGCGGAGGAATTAAGGCTCTGGCTGCACCAACACAGAGCAGGGGCTTAGCTGGTTACTGGACTCCCTGAGACCAGACCCGGGTTCCCACCTCTGTGAAAGGGTAGGAAAACAAAAAGCAAAGCGATTTGGACTTTTAAAGCAGCTTTCAGCTAAAGCTTTGACAGAAACGAAGCCATCAAAGGGTAGGAGAGGAAGTCCTTTCACAGCTAAATAACTGGTTAAGGGACAGGAAGCAAAGGGCTGACACAAAATGATCGGTTTCTGCAACCCAGTGGGGTATCTCAGGGTCTGGGCTGGGACCTGCCTCATCCAGCATATTCCGAAGTACCCTGAAGAAATGGGATGATAAATTTTAACAGGTAATACACATATAAACATGGGAAATAAAAAGAGAAGAACAGCTGCAATGGCTCGACCAAATATCCATACAGCTTTTCTACCACAGTCATCCTAGCCAGAAGGCAAGGGAAGACCAAGGCCAAGGCCAAGCTCTTGTGTTCCCACAGCTCTTCTCCCAGGCCCCAGTAATTTGCAGCTCAGGAACTTCCTAAGCTGGTGGTGGCCCTCAGGAGATCTTTCTTCTAGGGATTTGCCCCTTTCTCCCATCCATTCACCCTCCCAAACCCACATAAAGCTTCAGCAGTGATGAGCTGTGGTTCCGAAGAGCTGAACAAAAGTGTCTCCTCTCCCTTGCTCAGCACTTGCCATTTATTAGCATCGTTTGATGCCCCCTAATGCTCACAGCGGACGAGACAGCGTGAGGCTGGCGCATCTTCTCTCCAGGCCCCTTGGCACATCCAGGGCTCTGGCTTGTCTCTCCTGAGCTGGACAATCCTCGGCTACATTATGAAAATCAAAGAAAGGCTTAGATGGGGCAATGGAAGGTGAATTCAGTGCTGAAAAAATGCAAATTCGGGCACATGGGGAAAAAAACCCACTAAATTCTGTGGATTTTTGTGGTTACAGGTCGTGAGTTTTGTTGTTACTACTCAGCTGCTATATGGGAACTACTGCAGCTCCTTCTTTGAGGGTCAAGTCAATGCTCAGCAGCACTCAAACCTGCTAATAACGTATATTAAGAGAGTAACAGACCCCTCCCAAACATCCCGCTGTCCCAGGGCGTATTATATTTGCCATACAAACCCAGGAGCCCACAGTGCGCAATGAGGTGTAGGGGGTCACCTCTGGGCCAGGGATCAGGGTGGTGACCAGGGCCACCAGGTCCAGCTGGTGGTCCATACTGGGATGCTGTCACATTTAGCACCTTCATTACTGCTGGGACTGGGGGGGCCTTGGGCAGGCTGGAGAGATGGGCTGGCAGGATCCTCATGGAGCTCAGCTGTGGGGAAAGGCCAAGTCCTGCAGCAGCATGAACCCAAAGCACCGTGAGGGGCCAGGGGCTGCCCAGCTGAAGCCCACTGGCACTTGGGGATCTGGTGGGCACCGGGGTGAGCATAAGGGGTGACGCACGGATTAACCTGATGGGCGACAGGGTGAGGGTGATGGGCACGGGGATAAGGGTGATGGGCACCAGGGTGACGGATGAGGGGGCGAGGGTGGTGGGTGATGGGATGAGGGTGGTGGGCACTGGGGTGAGGGTGATGGCCAAGGGGATTAAGATGGTGGGCACGGGGGTGAGGGTTGATGGACACTGGGGTGAGGGTGATGGGCACAGGGTGGGCATGGGAATGAGGGTGATAGGTACCAGGATGAAGGTGATGGGCACTGGGGTGAGATTGATGGGCACAGGGTGAAGGTGGCGGGCATGGGAATGAGGGTGATGGGCACTGAGGTGAGAGTGAGGGACACTGGGGTGAGGGTGATGGACACTGGGGTGAGGGTGATGGACGCTTGGGTGAACATGACGGACACTGGGGTGAGGGTGACGGGTGCTGGGGTGAAGGCGACGGGTGATGCTCCTCACCCCCGGGGGCTGTCTGACGGGCAGCCTGACCAGCTGGGCCCAGCCACAGCCGCACAAGCCGCCTGGGAAGAGGGTGGCGACATCCCCAGAGGGGCCCGGGACACAGCCCGGGGCACGGTAACCCCCGGAGAACCGCCGAGGCCCGGCCGGGCCCCCGAGGGGAGCGGGGAGCGCCCGGGCTGAGGCGAATCCCC
>VZZY01002013.1:48889-122943 GCA_013400335.1 Eurystomus gularis | reverse complement strand
GGCACTTCAGCTGGGCTGCTGGTGGTGTCCTCTTCCTAGAGGGATACCCCTTTATTTCTCTAAAATGTTTCATGGTCACTACCCTGTTGAATCCTATTTCCTCAGAAAAATTTTAATTTTTAAAATTGTTTCATATGGAAACACTGTGCACTTGTGTTTTCAATTTTCCATAGACTTTTTCCTGTGTTCTGTTACAAGCACTTGAAACAAATGTACTTAAATTTTTATTCACGTCCATTAACTATGTCTGTAACACTTATTCATTTTTTAATAAGAGTGCAGCATAGCAGCTGATTTGATCTGTAGTGTTTTAAGGAGCTTAGGTTTTTAGAGTTTTATTGGAGCTTTCATTTGCCATAACGAAGTAACTGCAAGCATTAGAGCTGCTGCTTGCCAGGATCCACTTGCAGCTGTTGGTTATGCCAGGGAAGCAACCTTTTAATGACAGTGTTGGCATTTGATGTAGTTGGTTTGTTGTTGGGGAGAATGTGAGATTCTGCTCTATTGTTTAAAGGTGCAGTGTATTGAAACCTTATCAGTAAGTGATTAGTTTTGTAGCATGTAAAACTTGCGTTGAACATTGTTAGTGGAACAGAATGCTCAAAAGCAAAGCCCACCAGCACTTTGAAATCACTTTGTTGACATTTGCAACCAACCATCCATTACTTGCTATATCTTTTCTGGAATAGTAAGTGATGGTGATAGATCACCGTGATCTCTTAACTTGTACCGATTTTCACTGACTGTTTTAAGCTGGAAAGGCCTGGGTTTAATTTTTCTTCTTCTTCTAATATTTGTTGAAATGCTTATGCTTCTCCTTGCTTGTAAGTTGTTAATTTAGTCCCTGTTGCCAGAACACTGAAGAATTTCCCGGAACTGTGGCATATGCAATGGCATATGAGTGCAAAAGCCATTAGAGTTCAAAGGCTTTCCTATAAAATCAATATACTTGTCTATTTCTGCTTTAAGAATCACATTGTCAGAGTCTTTCAGATTTGAATATGAAACAAGTCCCAGCTGCATTATTCCCTCAAGGTATGCCAGTGATAATTACTTGTTCAGAATGTTATAAAACTAATTTTTCTGAAATTGTCTCATACGTGATAGGATTCTGAAGGTGTGGATATCATGCTGGGTGTATGTGCTAACGGACTGCTCATTTACAAAGACAGACTCCGGATCAACCGCTTCGCTTGGCCAAAAATTCTCAAGATTTCCTACAAGCGAAGTAACTTCTACATCAAAGTCAGGCCAGCAGAAGTAAGTAGTACCTTTCTGCCTTGTTTATTTTGTGAGATGATTTCTATCCAGCAACAAGAAAACATCCTCTTTTTTTCCCAGATGTCCTCACAGGCTTCTTTTGGATTCAGGCAGAACTTAAAGAGCATTTTAATTTCCTCTTCAGATTCTACTGATTGTATTAAACACTTGTCTTGATTAGTAGATGCAAACAAAGAAGAAAATCTATGTTATTTTCTTAATAGAAGCCATCTTGTAACTTTATTTTTTTCTTACAAGGAATGCCAGTTACATTGGTCATGTTCTTACTGTCTATTCAAACTTGCAGTCCTGGAGAGTGCCAGCTTCCCTTCCTCCTCAGGTGTAACTGTTCACTAAGTGTCAATGCATCTAGTCTCCAGCTGTAACCAAAGCCTGGAGTTGTCCCATAGGATGTTGTAACTTTTTCCGTTGGCAGCCGCAGAAATAGCATATTCAACTTTCTTTTCAGATACTGTTATCTGAAGTTTGTGGGAGCTGCTGAGGAAGGGAGGCATTGTTTTGAACACATTGTAACTGGAAATTCAACAAAAACCAAAATGTCAAACACTGTAATGCTTTTTTAGATAATCCTCTGAAATGTTTGAGGTAGCTTTTACTCTGTGAATAAATAAAAGAAGTCTAGATACCAATAGTACAACATTAACATTGTAGGTTTTTTTAAGTTTTGAAACACAAATGTATTGTTCTTGCCCTTACTGATGATGCATAGATACAGTGTTTTTCCTAAGAAACTATTGTATAGTGAAACAGATCAGGTAAGCTTAACACTGCAGTATGGATTTCAGACTTTTATTAAATGCAAGGAAAATGTGCAGCACAACCTGCAGTACAATTATTTCAAGCAGTTTAGAAATAAATACATTGGGCAGCTAGTCAGAAAATCAGCAAGGAACACTGAAGTGTTACTGGATTTCTCAAAAGAGTCATTAGTACAGACAGGAAGTGATAATGTGATTATTACACATCATAACTAGCCCAACAAGTATAATTTTATTAAAAGGCTGGAAATTCTGTTTTTTGGGGGGGTTTGGTTTATTAGGCTTTTTTAAAATCTTATGAACTCTTAAGACAGGAGACTTACAGCTTGTTACAGTAATGGAACTATCTGAATTTTTCCTGCTAGTTAATAGCCAGCTTAAGAAAATGGGTTAACTTATTTGTGGATACTTTCCAGCTGGAACAGTTTGAGAGCACTATTGGGTTCAAACTGCCAAACCATCGGGCTGCTAAAAGGTTATGGAAGGTTTGCGTGGAGCACCATACTTTCTTCAGGTAAGTGATAATTCCCCACTTCCCCTGCTTTGCCAGGTATGCTCATATCTCCCTTTTAAAGGATATGGCAAAAGTAGAGAAGATTTCCCCCCTTTTTGGTTATAATCTCTCAGTCCATTAACAGCTCTTAGACAGAAGACACCCTAACAATCAGTGACCCCAAATTACCAATTCTGAAAGTCTCAAGTACAATTAAGTGCTTTATTTAAACTTTCAGAGCGCTAACAGGATGGAACTAAACAGTAATCAAATGTAAGACTTCCTGAGAGATTTACTTTTCCTAGTGACCATCTACAAAGCCACTGTACACCTTCAAAATTAGCTCTCAAGGCTTGACAGTAATCTTCGTTCACTTTGCTTCTCAGAATATTCTTCTGAGTCTAAATGCTTACAGCTGAATTTTTCCTTATTTATAAACTGCACTGAGTTCACAGTCATTCTGTAAAGAACAGAGAGTCACTTTAAAAACAGATTACTATTTGTTTATGTAGTAATCTGTAACTTTCTCTGCATTCTTTTTCCCCAGTAACTGATAAAAATAAAATTCTGAACTGGTCATTGAAACTGGTCTATTTGTAACAATAGGCCACAGAGTTGTTTCTCTTTCTACTTCCACCATTGAAAAGGAATTTGAAAAATCTTCATTTGATTTTTATAATAGCACAAACTCTGAGGGAGTGCATGGGCCCCACACAGCCTGGGAGGCACAGATTTATGTTGACTCTCTAATGCATTGAATTTATTCATGTTTGATCAAATTCATTACTTAAGTTTATTAAGATAGAGTCCACAACTCTAGTCTTCTTTTTAAATTTGAAGTCTGCTTTGGCTGGTGATGTCTGTTACCACAAATAGCATGCAGTTCTGTCTGCAATGAAAAGTTTATCGGCGCTCTCTAAACTCATGCAGTGATTTTCTCTATTGAGAAGCTGTATTTCCTAGTTTTATAGTAATAAAATGGACCTATCTACAGAAATTCTGACATAATAAAAATAAATGGATTTTATTCGAAGCAGAAGTGGCTTTTCCTAACCAGGAGTAACTTTATAACGAGAATTATGTAACAATACTTGAATCATTCTGTAAAATTCATATACTCCACTGATGTCATCAGATGGAAAATCCTCAGAACCTCTCATCCCGATTTAAAAGCGGTAAAATAAATCCAGCTCTATTTTTCTCCAAAGGTAAGAAGCAGAAAGCAATCGCTACCATCCAGGAGACTGTAGCTCATTCAGTGCATACATTATGCTTGTGTATTGTACAGTAAAATATACTCAATCTAGATGTAAAATTTAGCTTCCAGATCTCTCAGCATGCCTTATATAACATTGTAAGACTCCTTACGTTGTCTTTTGCAATGTTTCAGTTTTTCTTTAATTACATTAAGTTCCATCTTTTATATAATGTATGGGAAATTCAGCCAGCATATGAAGTTGTTTATAAAAATTTGTAATGAACCATACTGAAAATGACAACCAAAAGCATTGAATTCACTTCTATCAGCTCAATCTTATAGGGTTCCAATACCATTTTCAAAGAGCAACAATCTACTTTAAGAAACACAGTCAGACTATGTACCTACATTAATCTTTTTTGGTAAGCTTAGTCTGCAACTCTGTATCTTAACCAATGGCTGCAGAAACCTGCTTATAATTATGCTTTATTATGTTTTATTTGAATTTTTCATTATTGTTTCAGTGTCTCCCCAGAATGTCTTAATGGTAAAACCATAGTCTTCAGTTATTTTATGAAATTAAGCTTGTAATACAAAAAATCCATTCAAATGCCTTTAATCAGGAAGTAATTGGTTCTCTTGTTTTTTCCACATTAAAAGATTAAAAGTTTATCTCAGCAGGGTGGAAGATAAAAATGGCAGTTAATGCTGTAGCCTTGCCAAGACTGGAAAAGAACAGAAAGAACCTTGGAAAAACCCTCTTAGCCTTCTTCCTCTTAATGCATAATGCACTCTCTTGGAAATAATGTGGAGAAATAAATTGTCACAAAGATTGCATAAAGCTGTTTTATAGAAGCAATGAAAGTGAAGCTCCAGATACTTGTGATTTTTATTACATAAGTGGCCTTAGTGCAGAGGGGTGGATTAGCCTGTCGTGAATTTTGTTTTCTTTAAAAATCTGTTGGAACAGATTTGGATTAAGGTGCATGTATATGCATTTTGGGCATGCAGGACTGGACCCTTCTGGCTAGCGCTCTGACAAAACCACAGACATCCTCTCTTAGAGAAAATGGTTACCTTCAATCCATCTGTATTAGATTTGCATGGCAAGCTTGTGGTAGGGGGGCGGCACGGATAGCTTCTGTGAGAAGCTGCTAGAAACTTCCCCCATGTCTGAGAGAGCCAATGCCAGCCAGTTCCAAGATGGACCCACCGCTGGCCAAGGCCAAGCTCATCAGCAGTGGTGGTAGCACCTCTGTGATAACATTTAAGAAGAGGAAAAAGTTGGTGCGCAACAGCAGCCAGAGAGAAGTGAAAATATGTGAGAGAAGCAGCTCTGCAGGTGCCAAGGTCAGTGAAGAATGATGGAGAGAAGGTGCTCTAGATGCCAGAGCAGAGATTCCTCTGCAGCCTGTGATGAAGACAGTGGTGAGGCAGGCTGTTCCCATGCAGCCCCTGGAGGTTAACGTTGGAGCAGATAACCACCTGCAGCCTGTGGATGACTCCACACCAGCAGGTGGATGCCCAAAGGAGGCTGTCACCCTGTGGTAAGCCCATGCTGGAGCAGGTTTGCTGGCAGGACTTGGGGACCCAAGCTGGAACAGTCTGTTCCTGAAGGACTGACCCCTGTGAAACAGACCCACACCGGAGGATTTTGCAAAGTACTGCAGCCTGTGGGAAGGACTCACACTGGAGAAGTTTGTGGAGGACTTTCCTGTGGGAGGGACCCCAGGCTGGAGCAGGGGAAGAGTGTGAGGAGTCCTCCCCATGAGGAAGAGAGAGAGGCAGAGACAATGTGATGAACTGGCTGCAACCCCTATGCCTCATCCCCCTGCAGTGCTGGTGGAAAGGAGGTGGAGAATTCAGGAATAAAGTTAAGACCAAGAAGAAGGGTGGGGTGGGGGGGAAAGTGTTTTATGATTTGCTTTTATTTCTCATTATCCTACTCTGATCTGATTGGTAATAAATTAAATTAATTTTTGCCCAAGTTGGGTCTGTTTTGCCCATGAAAGTAATTGGCGAATAACTTCCTTGTCCTTTCTCAACCCACAAGCTTTTTGTAATGTTTTTTCCTCTCCCCTGTCCAGCTGAGGAAGGGGAGTGATAAAGCAGCTTTGATGGGCACCTGATGTCCAGCCATGGTCAGCTTACTACACTAGCTCGCTGTTCTTTTTGCAAAGTATCTGAAAATTCCTCAGTTTTGCTGAAATATCATTAGAATGACTGTCAGTTTTCAGAATCCACCACTGGATGCTTTCTTAACATATGTTGGATCGGTTCCACTGACACAGATATTCCCTGTGCAAATTTCAAAATAGGAGAACAAAGCCAGCATGTTTTTAAGCCTTGCTTGCCCATCTGTGCCATCCTAAGTACAAAGGGCACAGTATTGCTGGTTCTGCCTGAAAGAAGCTGATGTTCAGTGAGCTTCTTATTCTTTGCAGATTCTCAAATCAAAAAGCTCTATCTGGAATAGTCTGATGGTTTTATACAGAGGGAGAACAGCCTGTGGAGACTGCCCTGCTGGGTGAGCATGTATTTGCAGCACTACATTGATCCAGGAAGCAAAGTCAAAGGCCCTGCTAGAGAAGTGGAGACTGGGAAGAGTTCCTGCAGTAATGACTGTTTATCCTATCAGCAAGGATGGCACTGGAACAAACAGTACCCTTAGTGTTGAAGCTGATGACTCAGATTTCAAAAACAAAATACAAACAATGAGTGTTAGATAAATAAGAGCTTGAAGTCCTCGTACTGAAGGAAATTGGGGGAGGTGTAGAGGACCTGTCTCTTCAAATTCACGTGATGTCAAAAACTGATGGAACAAAGCAGAATCCCTCATAGCAAATTCTGCCACATTGTTGCCTGGACTTTCTGACACTAACACTTCGGTACAAAGACATACCCAGCATTAATAGTACTTTTAACTGAAGCTCTTTTTCACCCTTTTCACAAGATGCTTCTTTTTCCCTTCCTCATATCCAGCAAACATCAGCTTATGTAAATCTATAAATGACATTATAAAGAAACTGGAGTCTGAATCTAGCTTGTTAAACTTCTTACTCTTGGGTAACAACTCTCCAGCCATCTCAATCTATTTTTTTCAGTTGATACAGCATTCTATGCAGCTTTGAGATGCCATTTCCTAACTTTGAGAAATAGCAGCTGCTGGTACCTCAGAATATAAGGAAAGGCAGTGGAAGTGGGATGTATAGTTTCTACTCTTAAGTAACATTCTAAGGAGACAGATCTGAGAGGTATTCTACATAGACATATAATGGCCTTAACGTTCTAGAAAAAACACAATTTAACCGAGATAGCACGAAAAGATCAGGATCCCAGGTGCTTAGTCGTACTGTGTGTGGTGGTTTAGTGGAACATCTGATTGTTGTCAGCATCTCTTCAACTCCAACTGCAAATAATAAATAACATGCATTGTTTTCAGAAGCTCTTCTCAGAGCTTATGATAAAATCTTTTCTTGGAGTGCACAAATCATGCATGGTGAACTGAAGCTGAAATACAATAAATAGCTTTAAAGTACCTCATTAAGTAGATAAAATAAAGCTTTTTTAACTGACTTTCTTCATATTTACTACTTAGACTTGTATCACCAGAGCAGCCTCCAAAAGCAAAGTTTCTAACCTTGGGCTCCAAGTTCCGCTACAGTGGACGTACGCAAGCACAGACACGACAGGCTAGCAGCCTCATAGACAGACCAGCTCCATACTTTGAACGCACTTCAAGCAAACGTGTTTCCAGAAGCCTTGATGGAGGTATGAAATTTGACTTATTTCTTCAGTGTAAGGATTACATTAGGTGCTATCTCTGATCTGACCAACATTCAAAAATGTTGATGTTATGGATGGCCAGAATATCAACTGACAAATTTGTGAATTTCAGTTTTTGGTGGGTGATGTAAGGAGTAGCTACTTTGGTTACTTGTCAATTTTAGGTGACCTAAATAGTAAGCTAAGTCACTGCCTAAACTTTAGGGTGCTGCTGTGAATATATGAAGGATTCTGTATTGGACACAAGGCATCCCTGTTTTACAGGCTAGACATGCACTATATGCTGTTGGTTAGAATTAGTCAGTGGCATCTTTTGCGCTCTGGGCTGGCATGGCTGTGTCTCTACACAAAAAAGGCAGAACAAGTTTAGGTTGGGGTTTTTTTTTTGGTTTTGTATCATTTTGTTCAGTATATCCTAGTAGATTTACTCAATACTTCTGTGTTTAGTTAACATTTTTTTTTATATTGAGGTTGTTTGAATACCTACATTTTTTTGTCATTACTGGTTTTCTGGTCTTTTTGAGCAGAAATACCTTCTGGTTTCCTTGATTAGAAACAGGCATGGTTTTCCAAAGGCAGATACAGCAGCAGCATGTATGAGAGATCTAGAAGCCTGTGGTTTACACTAAATCACTTCTGAAGTCATATAAAGTAGAAAAATTCTTCAGAAAAACAATATGAGGCTCAACTTAGATTCAGGCATACACAACTTCACTAGAATAAAAGTGTACTATGATAATGATGTGAGATCAGCAGCAATTCAGCTGTCAACTTTATTTTCCTCCAAAAAATCTTCTACTTGGCAGACTTTTACTTCTGCAAATACTCATTCTTCTGTACTGAGGCAAATGAGCAAACTGTGACACTTGAGAAACCTACAAAGTCCTACCTTCTGAGAACTGAAGCAAAAATAAAAGGCAAAAGTACTTGCACTGGTATCACGTGATGAGTCCTTGTGGCAAGCAAAAGACTTGTCACCGCATTAGTGTTACTGACTGAGGCTGGTTTAGTTTTTGTACTACTTTTGGTTAGAAACAGTTTGAATTCTTCCCAAGTCTCAGACGCTGTATCATCATGCCCTTCTGGGATCCCTTGTGCATTATCTGCAGAATACAGATGTGTATGCATGTGTGTTCAAGCCCAAACTTGTCAAAATTTTGAGCATGATGATACATTGCTCTTGGGTTTCCTTTTTTTTTTGCCCTCCATCATTTTTGGTTTCACCTCAAATGAAACCAGCTCTTCCTGGCAGCATTTAAGGCATCTTGCTGGTGTTGCCATCTACAGGCTGTTAAAAGTTTTAAACTGCGTTCATTCAAAGTCAGCCATAAACATTGTTCTTTCTTCAGGCAGTGGTCCAGATATAGGCTCATACTGTGAGTGTAGAGAGTGCGCTTGCACTCTGCCACTCCTCTGTGAGCCGCATGTCCAGTGCCATTGTTCCTTCCAAATACCTAGAGTTGTGTACTGATCCTTGTAAGGGTTACTCGTGCTCCATTCCCACCTCATCCTCACTAGAGAGACTGCAGCATGCTGGAGGAATAGGCTGAAAAGAATCTTAGGAAATTCAACAAAAATAAATGCGAAGTATTGCATCTGAGGAAGCGTAACACTGTACACCACTACATGCTAGGGCACCATCTGCACTGAAAGCAGCTTTGCAGAAAAGGATATGGGGACTCCCACTGGACAAATTGAACATGAGTAAGCAGTGTACCGTTGCAGCAAAGAAGGCCAACTGTATTCTGGGCTTTATTAGCAAGAGTATAACCAGCACATTAGAAGAAATTATTTTTCCTCTCTTTCAGTACTTTGTGAAGAACCACAAGTGGAGTACTGTGTCCATCTTTGGGCTCTCCAGTATTAGATAGGCATTGACATATTCCAGTGAGGCAAGTGAGGGACCATCAAGCCTGCCAGAGGGCGGGGGCGCCATGATATATGAGGAGAGGCTGAGGGAACCGTGGTGCTTCAGCTTTAAGAGGAGAAGGCTGTAGTGAGATATTCCTGTTTACAGCTACCTACAGGGAAGGTATAGAAAAGACGGAGTCATGCTTTTCTTGGAGGTGCCCAGGGATAGAGCAGTGAGGAATGCCTGCAAGTTGAGACACAACAAATTTCAGTTAGAAATAAGAATTTTTTTGTTGTTTAAAAAGACCTTGGATATGCTCAAGACTCAACTGGAGAAGTCCCCGAGCAACATGGTCTAACTGGACCTGCTGTGATAGGGGATTGGACTACCTGACCTTCAGATGTTCCTTCCAAACTAAATTATTCTGTGATTTGTCAGAAGTTACTTGTGGCACTTGAGGGACCTGTACCCAAGAAATACTCTATTTGTCATCCAAGAAGGGATCAGAAGCTTAAGTTGCAGAACTTTTACTGCTTGGGGAGGCCCTGAAAGCCTAACATCCCCAAATCCCACATTTGCCGTTAGCTGGCCTTGGCTTCTCAGCAGCTTGAGGACATCTCTGATGTAGAGCTGAGACTGTTTTCAAAAGAGGATATCCCTCAAAGGTACTCCAAGAAACACCTCTTCCTCGCAACTTCCTGCACCTTGGCTTTGTAAAGCAAAGACATATGGAAGCATTACAGAATATTGCTGAATGAATTATATCAAAGTTGTGTTTATCAAAGCTGCTCAATGTAATGAATTCTGTATTTTATTACTACCGTTTTGACTGCACAAGTTATCCTGATTTAAAAATAGTCATCCTGCTCGTTAATCCTATTATGGTGAATCAAATAAGATAAACTAAGGCCTTTTGCTCTCTTGTGCTTTGACGATATCCAAGTATACATGTTCAATATTTCTCCCTTCCATTTTCACAAGCATATAGGTGGGAAAAGTCTTACTTTCACTGAGCTGTTTTTTCTGCCATTTTGCTAAGGTCCAGTATAAATATACTGTGACAGTTATATGCATAGCTTTTTCTATATTGCATTAAAACGGTCTTCTCTAAATAGTGAATTTCCACAGAACACTGTTGCCTATTTCTCTCTTTTGTTGTGGTGATTTACACTGTTACAAGAACAGTACCTTCAATTTGTCTTTCATGACTACTTGATGACTACTTTCATGACTACTTTAATTGATAATTAAATCCTGCTTGATACTATGAGGTTCCCCTTGCATATTAAGTGCATATTGTATGACAAGGGCACATTGCTGCTCATATCAGTGCAATGAGAACCATAGAATTTTTGCAAAGCCAAGAAGCTGAAAAATATTGTATCACTCAGTAACTAGCCAGTATTGCTTATTGCTGACATCATCATAAAGTCACTTTGTTAAGAAGTCTTAAAAACAATGTTCCAACTTACCTCAATTAACCAAAATTATTTTGTTCTCTAATAGCTCCCATGGGTATCTCAGACCAAAGTCTGGTAAGAGACTTCCCTGCTGCTGGAGATAAAATCATTGACATTGAAGCTGCTGGTCAGGCCAAGTTAAAAGAAGGGGACAGAGAAGAAGATGGAAGCCCAGTCAAAACTCCACAATTAGAGCTGACTCAGGATGGAAAGGTATGTCTGACGTTCACACCAAAATTATTTCTTCGTGTGGTGTGTGTCCGTATCTGGTTATCTAGTGCCTATCACTTGTGAGCATCATACAGAACACCATATTAAAATATTAAAGGAAAACTGTCAAGTACTTTCTGTAGGTTTGATGTAATGTAAGTGTATGTAAGCAAAAAAGAACACAAACTTCTGAAGTCATTGATCAAGGGTTTCTTTTATTGCTATAAATTTAATGTGAATTCTCAGTAAGCTTGCATAAGTTCTTGAAAAAATGTTTCAATGGGTAAATAATGTTTTATTAATTTCTTTAGACTTTCTAAAAAAATGTTAGTATATCCATAGCTGTGTACATCCTACAAAGCTGGGTATATTATGACAGTGTTTAATTACCATAGGTTACAGTATTGTTTCAGTAGCCATTGCAGAATTATTTCATTCTTTAAAAAACTTGTATGTTGACTGAGGAGGTGTAGATTTCTGTGAAAAGTTGAGTACTTTTGGTCTGTTCCTGTTGCAAACAACCATTTACTTGTCTTTGAATAGGTCAAAAAATTAAATCTAGATCTTGTGTGATTTGATGGAAAAATTGCCTTCCAAAGCATCAGCTAAAATCTGCTGCTCTTCTCTTTTGGAGATCATTTCTTTCTTGGGCAGTTCTCCAGAACTTTCTTTCGTATTTAAAGAATATATTTGTTTTCAAACATTTTTGCAAGTTAGCTACTCATTTGATTCCTAGGGGTACTGCTGACTTTCTCTGTATGGTTCACGTGTTCCCATTGCATTCAAGTGTAGGACGGGAACAAATACCAACAGTTGTATTTTTTTGTTGTTTGTTTTGTTTGCTGGCAAGTCGAAATAATTTTGAATTAGCCTAGGAAAAAAGGGACACACAAAGTTCTTTATATGAGAAAAATGGGAAAATAAATAACTGTTTTCACTTTGGGCTTGGTAAATGGCGATACCCCCTTATTTTCAAAGTGGCAACATCTTTCAGTATTTTACCCAAAAGATGATTTTTAAAAAGCAGTGTTTTGGGATGTTGTTCCAGGAAGCTGTTCAGTGAAGTTTTGTTACACATGCCAATTCTGTGAACAGCTTTCTTTTGCCCTTAGCGCAGCTACTTCTTTTCCTTTCTCGCCCTCTTTAGATCCTAGAGGAAATGGTTATAAACCCCAGAATCAAAGTGCCAGCTTGTCTTCCATGTACTGCACTGTCCACTGACCTTTCTGCCAAAGCTTTGAATGTCTGTCCACTTCCAACTGTTGTGACTATTAGAGTTCAAAAGTGCACAGTTCTTTACAGCCTAAGAACAAAACATTCGTAATGGGTTCCTTTCATAATTCACTGAAGTAAACAAGTTGGCTGCTTGTAAAACACAAAGGGATTTCTATTTTTCTTTGGCATTTCTATTGCTTTAGTAGAGCTATCCCTGCTAGTAAAAATTTTCACTAACTAATAATTTCTTCTTTTTCCCTCTTCTTGTGCCTTCAAACTCACATTTTGTTGTGCTTTCATTTTTCACTGTGCACAGAATTTTTTTCTTCAGCTCAGTCACGTACACCCATCATCACTTCCCATCCATACTGTGCCATCCCATCTCACAAACCTGTCTCCTGTCCCTGAGATGGATATGCTTTCAGATATTTCAGAGGAAGATCCCTTTGGGGAGCCCCTCCTTACCATCCCAGACATTTCAGAGTGCAATTCCATGACAGAAACACCAGATCATAATAAAAGCAAAATAGCTTTACCAGATATCTTTGAATCTATAAGACCCCTAGCTAGTCGAGGCTCCCATGCTGTAGAGGGAAAAATCCATACAAATGACTACCAAAGCACTGAGCTGTATGTCTCATTCGGCTTTATCAGATGCTTTTCTTTTAGTTTCCGCTCGCTGCTTGATGAGGATGGTTATATTACTTTTCCTAGCCTTCCTGATGTTTGCATCTCTTTCCTCCCTCCTGACCTTCAGCGCTATATTCCTATTACCTCTCCTTCCTTTATCCCCTCTTTTCTCCTTATCTTCGTGCTACTTCTGTCTGCTTTCCAGTCCATTCCTTTTTCACTCACATTTTCCCTTCCTCTTGCTCTGTCCCTCTGCTACCTGGAGCCTAAGGTGACTTCCTTTAGTGCCTCTAATGGCAATGACCTGAATGACAAAGCAGAGGAAGAGGAGGTGTGTAATTTTCTTGCTTAAATGTTGACACTTGCCTGTAGCTTTTATGCTTGTTCTCCACAGGCTTGCTCAGTTTTGCACACTTCCTACTATAGGGATATGTCTATGTACATGCCTGTGTATATATAAATACGTACACACACGTATATTCCTGTATCTTTCTAACTTTCCTCATTTGTGAAAAAATGCCATTGCAGCATTTTTAGTGAATAAATAGCTGTTGGTTGTTCTGCCTGAATTCCTACAGCATGCATAATTTCATTTGATTCCTCAGATACTGCACTGTAGGTAGAGTTGCTTTGTAGTTCAAAATGTTTGCAAGCACATAAATCTGAAAACTGAAAGTGTGGTGTAATAATGGATACATTATTACTTGATACTATTTGCAAGATGTGCTACTTGCACTATCAGTTTTTGTTAAAATGCATGTCTCCTGCGTGCATCGACTGGAAAGCATGTCTCCAATGTTCTGCTTAGGTCTGAAGTGAAATTTCTAAAAGCTATATTCAGAAAACTATGAATGTTTTAAAATCATTTTTTTTTGTTATTCCAGACTTCAGATATTTCTGCTCTACAAGGATGTGTGCAAAGTTGAGTCTGTCCAAGGCCCCTTTTAATTTTTTTTAGTGCTTTGATTAATCTCTAACAGCAGTTAAGGTAGGAGACATTGCATTCATTAGCTGGGGTTGCAGGTTGTGTCCGACTTTAATCAGTGAAGTCTGAACATTCTTTGAAATGCGCTGTTTCTATTGCTGTACAGAAGCCTTAGTCACACTAATACCTTACTCTGATCATCTGGAGTGGTTGACAAAATTTCCTTATGTCTGATGTGCATGTTACAGCAATACCCCTAGAAAAAGTTGTTCTATTTTTATCCTAAAAGGAAATAGGAAACCAAATATTATAGAATCAAAAAGGGGGAGAGCCTGTTGAATATTACATTTAACAAAGTCTATTAAACTGATTCAATAAAAAATATAACGTGATGTCATTAAACACCAAAATGCAACAGTGTGTACAATAAGTAAACCTCACTTCAAATTTATCAGCTTGCACAGTGTTGACTTCTAAATGCATCTTTTCTTAAGATTAGCAGTTGATACTTGTACCTGTGGAAAGACTGGGAAGTGGTTTGCTTTTTACAGAATGCTGTTCTTTAAGACATTCAGAATACTTGTAGGTAAGGTGTGAAGATTAGCTATCATTTCCAACAGAGTGCATTGCAGTTTAAGGAAGAATATAGTTACTTTAAAAGGGGGATGAGGTGCAAATAAGTCATCCCAAGACAACAACACGCTTAGAATGATGAAGACAGTTTGTAAATACAGTATTTAGGTGTTTGACATGAATCCTAGACTCTCTTACCAAAAGAACTCATGCATTAGATTCCATTTTCCCATCAACTTGTTGCAGAGTTTAAGGCGCTTACCATTGAAATTCCACATGCCACTTTTTTTTTCTTTATTCATTCTTAAATTTCCATCTGGGAGAACACTGAAAAGTACAGCAAGAAAGGGACACAGTGTGAAACTTCCATTTTTCATGCCACTTATGCCAAATATTGCTTCAGCCATTCTACGACAATGTAGGTGAAGGAAGACCAAAGTCGCTTAATAATTTCAACACCTGGGGCCGAAACAGTAAAGGTCTGTAAATACAGCACACTTTGCAGCATTTACAAAGAGATGAAGCCTCCGCGTTAGTATCTAAGTGTATGTTAACCATTTCTTTTCTTGATAATTTGCCATGCGCTCACATAGGTGGAATCTGAAGAGGAGGAAGTACAGCGGAAGGTGCATGGTTGTTTTTTTCACAATTAAGTCTGGCTGTAGCTGCCTGCCTTGTAGCACCCTAAGCTTTCTGTGGATTTAGTCTGAATAGTGCCTTTCAACTTACCATTTTATTTCCTTTATTTAACTGTCTGATTCTCAGGGTTTTATTTACTTGCTGGTACATTTTATGTTCATTTTGATTTTTTAATTTTTTTTTTATTTATTTTTTGTGTGTGGCTTAATTTCACAGAGCAATTCCTTGAGAGTAGACGGGGAAAATATTTATGTCAGACATAGCAATTTAATGTTGGAGGTTTGTATACAATATAAGAAACACTTTCCCTTCTCACGGGCTGCCAGGCTGCATGGGATGGGAGATCACTTGCAGGCTGTTATGGACACAGTGCATGAAGTGCATGGGGGAAAACCAGCTTGGAAATGTTGCATGTTAGCATTTTACTTTCTGAGTTTAAAGTAAAAAACAAAAAAAAAAAACCCCAAAAAACCCCAAACAAATCAGCCAAAATCCAAACAAACAGGAAAAAAAAGTCATCTTGAATGTCGAATGTACATTGTACATTGTCTGTCTTTGCCAGATATTGTCAAGGTGGCAACTGGGAATAATAGCCCTGTTTAGATAAAGCGAACACATAGGTCCAGTTCATAATCCTAAATGCGAGTCTTCTGTTGAGCAGAGTTTCCAGTTTAATTGACCTTTATAAAATATATTATCTGAATAAATGGAATTAGTAAGGCACAAGCAGTGGTAAAAGTATGGGAAAAACTAATTCTGATTTTGATGCTCATAGATTTTAGGAACTTTGAGAAATGTATGTGAGGAACAGATTTTTAAAGGGAATGTTTAGATATGCTTCTGAAATCTTTGCTTTATTTTTTCACTTTTCAAATGGAAGTGATTCTTGCTTCCTAAAGGAACATTTTCACTGCAGACAAGCAACAGCAGAGAGCTTTGAACAGTATGTTAATGTGTAGTGCTTTGTCACTGAAGAGTTGAAATTTTTGTTACAAGAATTTCCATATAGTCTGTTAATCTGGATTATTTTAGCAAAGACAGTAGTTTGTAGTTACAGTCAGTATCATTTAACTTGTGGTTAGTAACATAAGCTTGTAACTGAAGAAATTTTAGAAAATCCTCCTGCTGTCTTTGTTATTCGAGATGGGGCTATAAATAATTCCCTTTGTCACAAAACCCATCTTTTTAGAAATCATTAATTTTGCTCAGTAATAAGGAGACGTATGGATTGCAGTAACCCAACTAATATGTTTTTTGGCTTTTTGCAGCTTCTGATCACTATTGAAACTTTGCTTGTGTATAACTTACTAAAGCACTGAAAGCGTGCATTGCATAACTGCTCTGATCAAGTCCAAGAAATGTGCCTTGTGTCAAGCCAAGACAGGTTTTAAAATAATGACATGATTGCTGTGAGCTTCAGTTGTGTAACAGAATGCCTTTGGCATGAGGTTTTACTTCACTTAGAAAATACAGACTTTATGGGGACATATTTAATGTCCCGTTTGTTAGTCCTGGATTAAAAGTGAAGCATTGGTCCTGTGACAGTATGAACATACTGAGTTGCCTGTTACTGGAGCTGAACATGCAAGTGAAAAGAAACTAGAAACTATCGAGTAGTTTGTCTTGGGTTCAGGTTTTTCATTACTTAAGACAAGGTATCTTTGCATTGTGAGTGCTGACTATAAAAATTCTAAACAAAGCGTTGAAGTAAAATTTATATACTTTGTAATAGGGCACTTTGAAAATCTTTGCACAAAACTCAGGTGCTTTACCTAAATTATTGTATCTGATTGCATTGTTCTGATAAAAACTCATTAATAATTATTTTTAAATTGAAATTATACCATTCCAGTCTTAGTTCTGTACTAAAAATGGATCTGAGGCATAAACTTGAATTTCAACACAGAATACTGAAAAAATATTCTTGTGTTAGTGGCATAACTAACATACCTGCTCTTCCCACCAAAGCACAGCATTTTCTTTAATAGGTAATGAATTTTCAAGATTGCTAAGCAGGTAGATTTTTCCCTACTTAGCAGAACAGTTATGTTTCTGCATAGCTCCTGATCCTTATGTCTGTATCTAGTATAAAGTGAAAAACTAGCTTGTAGTTATTTGGTCCAAGGTGCTGCAGTTTAGCTTCAGTGGATCATCACAAAATCTAATTCAGTATTCATGCTGTTGTGTCCCCTTTGGCACTTGGCTATGTAGGTGCCATTTAGAGATAACATCTCTTTGGTATTGGTACACAACTCAATCAGAATTGGCAGATACCAGGCTTTAAGTGTTTAAATCTGATTCTTTCAGTAAGTTTAAGCCTACATGGCAGGCATGACTAGTCCCTCTGAAGCTAAGCAAGTTTTAGGTGCTTATGTTTGGCCCTGCAGTATTGTCTTCACAGAAGTAAGTAGTTTTCATGGAGCTTGTAATAGCAAAAAAGATGCATTTTTATAATGCTTCTTGGGTTAGACTATTATTTCGTACAGCTTCCTTCAGTAACGTTAGTTTAGCAATATTCAAAAACGTTTGCTTCTGTGCTTACAAATTTTAGATGAAAGCAGGCAACCACTGGAAATTATTATTGCTTCAAAGGGCTAGTGGTTTCATGTTTTGGATGAAAATAGCCCTCTATTAAATAACCATGCACAGCAGTATTTTTCCTTTGCCTTAAAATATGGAAGAAACAGTGTATGACTGGCCCTTCATTACAAAAACAAAACCAAAAAAATCTTGGCCTTACAGCCTTAAACTTTTTTATTTTAAGGCAGTTCAAAGAAGAATAGCTCTTAAGACACAAGGCACTTTCCTTGGTATGGTTTCTTTTTTGTTTTTCTGTTTTTCCGGTTAAGTTTGCTTTTGTTGTCGTGTTTTGTCCTACTTTGTTTTACGTTGCGGGTTGCTAGGACCTGGATAAGACCCAGGACGACTTACTGAAACACCAGGCTAGCATTAGTGAGCTCAAGCGCAATTTCATGGAATCCACGCCTGAACCACGCCCAAATGAGTGGGAAAAGCGGCGTATCACACCTCTGTCCCTACAGACACAAGGGGTATGTCACTGCAGACACTTGTCCGCATGTGTTTCCATAGAACCCTGTATGTAATACAGTAAATGCGGTTTGTCCTTTAGATTAACACCTCCTTTGGCTAATGTAGTATTTGTTTATACTAAGTATACATTAACTTTTTACCACTTACCATTAGACCTGACTTTAATGTGTAGAATTTTATTCTTCTACAAGAACAACTGAATTAGAATCACCAGAAAAAAAATGGAGGCAATGGCAGTATTTTTCCCGTGTGTTAAGAACAGCTTAAATTTCATTTTGATTTACACAGATTGTTGGAGAGAACTTTTCAGTGACAGTAGAACTTTTCCCTCTTTTCCTCTTCACAGACATCTTGTGCGTAAACACACAGCCTGTGTGTTGTTTCAGAAAGACCTTAGATGGTCAGTTAAATTACAGTGTTAATTTCTTTGGGACATAATTAATGTAGTTGTTAAAATTTACTCACCTTAATCTCCATAAGTCTGTAAAATGGATTTTTCAACTTTTTCTGTATACCTCCTCCTGACTGAACCTTAAAACAGCAGTTTGGAAAAATGATTTTCTGCAAATACCATCCTGAATGCTTGTGGCAAGAAAACTACCCAAATAAATTTATCTTGCTCTTGTGAAACTTGGTTTTATGGGGAGTTATTTGCTCCTTCTTTCATAGAAGAGCAAATTAGTCTTCAAAAGCAATTTATTTTCTGTTGTTATCCTTCTATTTCACCAGTGTTCCTACCCTTCCCTCCTAAATATATTATTGTCCTATTCCATTAAATTCTTAATTATTCACTTCAGACTCCGGGGAGGTGAACTTTCAATTACGCTTGCTTGATGCTACCAAATGATTTTTGTTAATAAGGTATTATTTCAATAAGATACAGTCACTGTATTTCAATAATACAGTCACTGACTGTACGGATCACTTCTTTCATGACTTGACTATTTTGTTAATTTGTGGTTACTGCCAAGAAATTATTCCTCAAATTTCTCATTAGTACCGGGATATTTCTATGCATAGTGGTATAAGTATAGTTACAAATGCTGGACAGATTTTCAAATGTCTATGACACATTGGTTCATTTAATAGCTATAAACACATATTTTTTGTTAAAATAGATATTTATGTAGAAGTGTAACATAATTTTTGTTATGTGGTTGTGTGTATTTTCTGTTTGATTCCTTTGTATTGTAGTCAAGGCCCCTCCAAGTTTTTATCTCTGTATTTTTTGTTTCCCTCATCTAGTATGTTCTGTCACTTTCAGATGGTTTGGTTTTATGTTTATGTATAGTGTGTGTCTGTCTCATTGCTTGTTGATTTACACTGGTTTTATAAAATGAAAAACAAATAGAAAAAAGGAGACCACATTTTCCAAGTGAAAACGCTGCCTGGGAAGGAGATGCAATGGACTGCAATGCCATGGATTGCTGGAGCAAAACCAGAGGAAACCGATAAGGTGGCTGCCCTGAAATGTACTGCCTTTTTGCTGTATCTGCTGTGGGCTAGCTTGGGCACTTCTTTCTTTTTCCTTTTTTTTTTTTTCTTTTTTTCCTGAGGGAGATGACTTTTTAAGCCAGTGTGTGTGTGTATGCACATACGTGTGAATGCCAGCAACATTCTGCTTAAACGCCAAACTACCTGCGAAGTTCTGAATGGCTACTATTTGAAAAGAAAACCAATTTTTCACCAGAAAACTACTTGTATTTTATGTGACTAGGATTACAGCAAAACATGTGTTTCCATTCTGTATGGAAATAATTGTCTGCAGTTACTTGACACTTCACACAAGAATTTTTACTTTACCTGTTCACTGTATCATCATTATTCAAATCAATAATGTTGTAGAAGCAGCTTCATTTCAAAGACAGCCTGGTTCCAAGTTACCTCCACACCTCTTTTCATCCAGGAAAAGAGGGGGGTTTTCTCCCCCATAAGCTGGTTTCACATCTATGCAGTGAAAAGCTCTGTAGCACCAGTGGGATGACAAGCAGTGTGGCAATGATGATAGATCGCAATTGTGATGTTGCTTTTTTACATCACATTTGGACTGTTTTCTACCACCTAGGAACTAGGGCAAAAGTGGGTTAATATAAAACTGTCAGTCCTATTTCAGTAACATATATAAATACGAGGTCTGGGGAACTATATTTCCATCCTGAATTTTGTTGATGGATGCAGAGAAGTTTGCATTCCAGTGTTTTGCTACCCCCAATTTATAAACTTGCTGGTATTATTAGACCAATACATTTTTCAGTCCTACTCCTGGACTGTATGCTTCCTTGCCTGTCTTTTAGGATAGTTGGACAATAGTCGAGAATAAAGCAGGCATACCACTGCTAATATTCTTTCTTTTCTTCTTTCGCTCCAGTGAAAATACTTGCAAATAAGTTATTTTCTTTGTATGAGAAATGTTATTTTGGGTACATCTTGTCTGTGCCACTGTACTTCTGTATCCCTGAACTCCCACAAATTCACAGCATCTGTGACTTAATTATAACAGAAATTGTGACAGATTGATACATATGTCACAAATAAGTATGTGAAATGTTGTTATGTTATGGTCACCCACAATATTTTACTTTTTAAAAATCCATTCCCTTCCACCCACCTGCTGCTTGTAAACAGCATTTCATGTTAGTGTGTATGAATATGTGCCAGCTGGGAATTCAAACATCTTCACAGACTGATACATTATAGTAACTGCAGTAATTTGATGAAAAGTGCCAATTCTATCTATATGTTTTAATCATTTTTACTAAACGCTCCCTCAGGGAATGGGTTATTCAAACAAATTGTGTGATTGGGGTTTTCCTTTCAAAATCTTAAAAGACCTAAAAATTTGAAGGTGGTAAAATGCAAAGAGATGGGTGTTTTGTGCCTGGCTTTAATTATATAAATATGTGGGGAGACAGAGATGCACACAGTCTGACCACATACCACATAAAGTTGTTTTTTGGTTTGGTTTTTTTTTTACCCTGCCTTTTTGTTACTGCTTTGAGTGGTTAGAAAACATGTGGTACCAGAGTACTGTAGAAGGAGTATCATGAATATTTTTGCCTTTTGATGTAATCTATGAACATTTATTGAGTGCAATAAACTAGGGAAAGAAAGAGGGAGAGCAGAACATAGAACTTGCATTCACATTTTCTTAGCCACCACTGAAATGCACTTTAAATGTTATTGTAGGGAAGAAATATAGGGGTTCTTTTTTCTTTTCCTTCTCTGTTCTTCTGCATGCCATGTGTGTTGTAGTATATGCACAGTAGCACGGTGTAACTTACATCACTCCAGATTCTACTTCACTACTCGCGGTGAGTCCGCATGGGCTGCAGTTGTCTGCATGGCTCCCTGGCTTTCCTCTGGCGTGTGCTTCTGCCGTGATCTCTGTAGTACCCTTTTCTGAGACAGAAGTGTATCTTACTGAATGTGTGTTATGTCCATCTTAGGTATTTGTTACGTTACTGGCTTTAATTTTAACTGGTTTTACTTCCAACTTAATATAAGAGTTTGTGGAAGGAAAACGGGAATAAAGAATTTTGGCCTTTTCAGAGGCGCTTGTATCCACAGGAATTTTAAGTTTGCTTTGCTATACAGATTTATACTACTACAGAAAATAGACCAGACTGTGGATGTAATTTATACTTAAAGCAACATGCCCTCTTACATATGTTTGAATAAAACAAGTTTTCCCAGTAGAATGGGAAAAGCTTTTTGAAAACAAATTCTTTAATAGAAACAAATTGGCTTAGGTTATTTAAGCATTTGAAAAACTTATCTGTAATTTATAAGGAAAACCTCGTTTCAGTGTTGTGGGTATGTATTGTTCAAAGCAAATGTTTCTGACTACCTGAAGCTCTGAGCCAGTTATGTGTTAGAAGATGTTAAAACTGGATTTTTAAAAGGGAAGAATCCCAATAGTAACTACGGAATCGCTGCCTAAGTAAACTGTTCTGTTTAGAAATTCCATGGACATGTTAATGTTTTTACTTTTTTATAGCGTGGTGTGCATGGTGGCGAGGTGCAGTGCTGGAGTACGACAGCGTGTTGTGTGACCGCCGGTTTCTGTCCGCCTGTCCCGATGTCCCCTGTCCCCCCCGTCCTGCTGCACCGCTCTCCCCGCCCGGTCCTTTTCTTTGTCACGTTGCTGTCTTGCCAAACCGTTCCTTTGTAGGTCGCTGCCGCTCCGCCCGTCACTGTTTAATTCTTTCCTTTCCCTTCTCTAACCCGTCTAGAGCCTAGAAGAGGAGATCACGTCCATTTTATTTAGTAAGGAGGGCTTTGGCGCTGGCACCAGAGGGCCCTTCGCCGCNGTGCTTCCCGCCCCGCCCGGCGCCGCCAGCGGGCCGCGCTCCCCTCCCGTCCGGCGGGTAAACACCCGCCCCCGAAGCCCTGAAAATGCCGGAAGCAGAGCCCTGAGCTCCGGCTTAGAGGGGAGGGGTCCAGCTAGGTTGCTGCATGCTGCCTTTGCAGCACGCCAGAAGTACTCAGTCGTGCTCGTGTTAGAGCGTCACCAGGAATGCAGGCTTGCACTCTGTGCAGTCTTTGCTTGATAATCAGCAGGACTAAGGATTAAGTCACAGATGATGTGTTGATTTTTATATTCTTACCATTTGAACTCAAATTTTGTTTCAAACAGCTCACTAAAACCACATCAGGTCAAAAAAACCTACCTAATACATAACTGACAGTGGGCTTTCTGGGGTAACCATCACAGATCATTTTGGTACGGAACAAATACTAATCTAGCTGCTTTAACTGCATCATTTTAGCTTCAAACTGAGTCCTAATGGGATTATGTTGGTAATCATACATTGCTATTCACGACAACATTTAGGTGATAACCCTAAACAGTCTTCCTCTTGTTATCTATTAAGTTCCATAAAGTAACAGACCAGAGATGAACAACTAATAAAATCTTACAATAAACTCTTTTTTTTGGTTTGTATCTTGATAAACTGTTAGTGGAATGCTAAATACTTGGGCTTTTGGTTTGGTTTGTTTTTTTTTTTTCCCTTATTTATTCTTATTTCCTGGTTTAACTGCAAGAAATAACTGCTTCAGTAGCATCACTGGCCGGTGCATACATGCTTTTATTTTCAGTCCTTCATAATTAAATTCATATCCCAATTAATAATGTCCATAATTCTTACCTACTTTTGAATGGAGTATTTCAATGAAGTGGAAGGAAATGAGCATAGATCTATGTGAATCTTGCAGTGAAGACACAATACCTGTCTAGTATCATGTATATACATACTTAAAAGCTTGCTTGGAGGATGTTGCACTGTTGAAAAGGGTTATGCATTGATTTTTGTCCTCTGATTGCTTTTTGTTTCACAGAGACATGCTTCCAGAGCAGAAGGGCCTTGTACTGGAGTCAGCGATGCTGATAAGGTTCTACTGATTTTTTTCCATAGTTAAATTTGGCTCTAACTCTTCCAGCCCATCATCATTCTTTCTTTCCTTCCTTTTTCAGTTAACAGTCACAACCATCTTTTGTCTTCCACATGACATGAACCAGCCATCAGCTAATTTTGTTTCCATCATTTTAATTTATTCATATACTCTACTTTTGTTTTTCCTCATCCATGTTTTTTGTGCAGAGTTCACATGAGACTCTGGACATAGTGGAGGAGAAGAAGCAGGCAGAGGTTGGGATAGAAGAAACACTAGTCGTAGACGAAACCAACAAAGGGAAAATGCAAGTTGCCACTGATGCTGGGGAAACATGTAAGGTGGAACATCTGTCAAAAAAGGACTCTTCATCATTGCCATCAGATAGTAGCAGCAGCAGCAGTAGTAGTGAGAGTGAGGATGAAGAGGTGGGAGAATACCAGCCACATAGTAGGGCAATTGAGGAAGTCATCAGGGAAGAACAGGAAGAAGAGGAAGACATGAAAAGGAAAGAACATGAAGAAAAAATACAGCATGTGGAAGCCACAGCAGAAGGCAGTAAACTAAATGTACCAGTTGAGCACACACAAGTTACAGCTGAAGATTTGGTCCAGGAAAATGCAGTTACCATAGCTACAGAAGAGAAGAATTTGTCCAAGGAAACTAAGCAAGATTTAGGTGAAGAAAAGGAGGAAGAAAAGCTCAGAGTCAATGGAGACGTGTCTCATGTTGACATTGATGTTGCACCACAAATAATTTGTTGTTCTGAGGTAAATGGTAGAACAGTTTGACAACTAGATTAAGCAGAGATATTTCTTGGAGTGAAAATATACCTGCCTTTCTTCTTCTCCTATTCCTTCAGCTCTTCAGGCATCCAACAAGATTCAGATCATTTGGAAGGGGAAACCATTGATGAGCAGTGAAATTCTGTCTCCTTCAGTTATGGTTTCTGACTTTTTGCTAGAACTGAGTGAGAATCATCAGTAAGGCAAACCTTCCAAAGACTGACATCTCCTTTTTATCTCCCCCTTATTTTATATGCACATGCATAATGTTTATTTATTATTTGCGTGTTTCCAGTGTTCTAAGTCTCGTCTTGTCTATTTGTCAATTGTTTTTGACACGTCCATGACATGTAATTGTGATTGGAAAGCTATTGGCATTTGAAATTAGAAAACACCTGTCACAATTTTTTTCCCCTTTTTTACACCCTTGTTACTCACTGCTTTTCTTGCCTTTTTTTTTCCTCTTTTAAAAATGTTGTGGCTTATAGACTAGAACAAGTATGGCTAGAAATTGCATGGGTGAGAGCACTGCATTGTAAAGGCATATATCACAATCTTACTATGAAGTCTTCTAGTGCAGTAGGTATTCAGGGAAGCATACGTGGGTTCCAGTCACAATCAGTTGTTTTAAACCAAACAAGGGTGAAGGGCTTATTACTGGGCAAACTTTATGAATAAGCAGAAAGGGAAAAAATGCAGTGCAGGGATGCATCTCTTTGTAAAGTTGACATGATCTGCTGAGTTTTTAAATGGGTGGGTTTTTTCCTAGTTATCTGCCTGTTTGTTCGTGTAACGGTGGCAATTTTTTTCTTTGCACTTAAATCCAAGCAACTTACCTTCTTTCTTTCGTTATCTTTTGCATACACAGGTATTCTCATAAATGATGTGAAAGAATTAGTTCATAAGACCTTTAGAAGTTGCAGGCACCCACGCTTCCTAAAAACATAGCAATTTTGGAGGAAGGGCTGCTGGGTGTGCAGCTGTGTACAAGGGAAAGAAAGGATTTCCCCCCATGTGCTTGCTTTTAGCAGTGGCCTTCTGTGATACATACTGGTGGCTGAAACACAGAACTGTGGCAAGGTTATTTGGAGATTAATTTGTCCTACCATGTTATATGGATGCTAAAAGGCCAGTGTATTAGTCTTCATTTTGCTTTGCTTATTTATTGCATGGTTTTTGATTGGGAATACAGTCAAATACTTTTCTTACTGTTACAGTTTTCTTGAGTTTTTGACTTGTGTTTTCTTGGTCCACTTTACAAACTTTCTTCTGTCTTCTGAATTTATTGATTATTTCTTGCACCACAGCCTCCAGTAGTGAAAACGGAGATGGTAACTATTTCAGATGCCACACAGAGAACTGAAATATCCACTAAAGAAGTTCCAATTGTTCAAACAGAAACTAAAACTATCACGTATGAATCTCCACAGGTATGGTGTCTGCATTATTATTTTGTTTGCAAGCTGTTTTTTATTCCAGTTACTTGTAGCTCAAAATAGATAACATCCAAAAAAATGCTTTTCAAAAACCTATACATTTTTCTGGCAGCTAAGATTATACTTTGGCTATGAATTAGGTAAGTAAAATATTTGTGGACAAAGCAGTGTTACTTCTGAAGTTCTAAGTGTCCTGTTTTTTTTTAGTATAAGGGCTTAGGTTGCTGTCTGCAAATATGTAACTCATATTTACTTTTAGAAACTTGATTAAAGTATCTCATTGTTCTTGAAAGGAACGTGTAACTTTGATCATAAATTTTCCACAAGAATGAACCATAACAACAGTCTTTCTTACATGACTCAGTAAACTTGGATAGTTTCTATTTAGATATCAGTTCTAACTGAACTAAAGAATGTGTTTAGTGGGAACCAGCCTTTTCTTCTGTGAAAACAAAGCATTTAAATGCCAAAATACAAAAATACCTTTACTTTCCTTGCAGTTTGGCAGTGCTGGTGACAATGCTGGTGTGCTGCTGAGTGCACAGACAATTACATCGGAGCCAATTTCTACTACCACAACTACACACATCACAAAGGTAAAACATAATAAGATCTCTGAAATAAAAACCAAAAAAGTCTTACATGAAGTTTCTCATATATCTGCTAATATAGTAAAGAAAACTGACTTGAAATGAATGGATTAACTTCAGACGTGTGAGAGTTAACATTTCTGTACACAGATTTTGAACGGAGAAACCCTAATGAACAGGCAGGAATATCTGGGAATAGGACAAGGAAAAGGAGAAAAATGTGCTTTATATAGGTCTTATTTCTGTATTTGACAGATGAGTATGTACCTAAATTTTTACAGTTTTGGTACCGTCATCACTTACTGATATCTTAACAGAATCTTTTGTTAATGTAACTGATTTGTTTGAGGTGCTCAGGAGCCGTGCTAATGGCATCAGTTATAAGGATGAACTGAAATAATGTTTTCTTTGCCTTGTGTTGATGATCCTTGTGCTGTGAAGTTCAAAGCATATTTTAAAACAGATTATACCACTACATTACTTTGGTAGCATATTTTGGTGCAGAATTAGGTGCTCTGCATTCCGTGCTTAAAAATGAAAGGAAAACTCAATGTTAACAGGTCATCACATCTTTCAGTCTCATGGAATGTTTCATGCCAGAGTATGTTAGAACTACCGAAGGGTGATGATGATTGTTATTATTAATTTATGTAAATATTTATCAAACTTAGGTATGCCCAAACAACACAGATTTGAACTCTTGTCTTTGAACTCTTAAAANTTTTTAACATTGAAGTGTTCTTAAGCTTGGAAGTTCTACTCACAGAAAGACAGTGGAATGATGATGTTGGAAAGTTGTGAGATAACTCACATGAAATAATGTAAGCTCAGAATTTATAATGTGTATGTTTTGTTATATGGACTGGTCAACAGATACTTCTCAGTCTCTTGCTCCCTTTTGGAGTCATTAAGCCTCCACCATGTTAGGAAGAAGTCTGCTCAATAAATCATGCTGCCACAGCTAGAGGGAGGTGGCAGGGGATGAGAGGGAAGTGTACATTTACTTCTCAAGTTCAGATGTCAAAGAATGCTGCTTTTTGGAAGGAACCATTAAGGAAAATTGTTTAAATCTTGTCTTTAACTACAAAATTATTGGGATTACCATAATGTGGCAGATCCTTTTCTTTTCTTATCTTTTCTTACTTGACTGCTTATCATTGATTGAAAAGACAGTTTGAATTTTCTAAACTTTCTGTTTTACATCCCAACCTGTTCATTATTGATAAAGGGACCTGGTAAAACATTTCTAATATTCCAGTGGTGTTCTTAACAAAATCATCTTGGATCTTTTCTTATATGGTCAGTGTTTCTTAAGTAGGGGTTTATTCTTTTCTCTTATACAGGCTGATTTTTTAAATAATGACATATAATGTTATTTCTGTGAGAATTTTTCTCTAAGCTAAAATGCTTTAATCATTAGAGTGAGAAACAAGGAACAAAATTACTTCCATCAGCAATGTGAAATATGTTGAAAATCTCTCCCTAAGGTCCATGAACGGCAGAACTGAAAACCAGACCATCTTTACATGTAATGGCATAGGATTCTTCAGAGACTAAGAGGCCCATAATAGATGGGTTGAAATAAAAAAAAGACTCCTGGAATTTCCTTGTTGCCATATTTACATGGCGGAAGAAGCTGGAATTCCAGTTTGTCTGCATATCTGGATCTGTCCAAACTTGGGCTCCAGTAACAGAAGGAATTCTCTGTAGCTTTTTTAAATCAAGTTTAGCAATTGCTAGGATGTAACTGTGTCCGAAAAATATTTCAGTGCAACAGAAGGGAGAGCTTTGTAGCAGTGTGGAATAATAATCAAGGCTAGGTTGGATGGGGCTTTGAGCAACCCGATCTGGTGGGAGAAGTCACTGCCCTTGGCAGGGACGTTGGAACTAGATGATCTTTAAGGTCCCTTCCAACCCAAACCATTCTGTGATTCTGAGATTACAAGGATATTTTCTTCTTTTTTCTTTTGTGCTACCTGTAGATGGTAAAAGGTGGAATATCAGAAACAAGAATTGAGAAGCGCATTGTAATTACTGGAGATGCAGATATTGACCATGATGAGGTGAGCATGTAAGCCGTTAACAGTTAAAAACATGCTTTTTCTAGTCTAGTGAGATCTAGATGGTATTTCAGAAACCTGAAATGAGAAGGGTGGAGAAATTGAATAAGAGGACATAGAAAGACCCTGAGGCTGTTAATTTTTGCGAAGTTGTTAAGTGATCATATTTCATGAAAAAGAAGCATTTAGAATGTGACTGAAAGAAAAACAGCATTTGTAACTTTGCGTCATAGATCACGTGAATGGATTTCGTACTATTTTTAAAGGGATTTCTTTTTTTGGAAGAGACCCAATTTGTTCAGTGCTGCTTTTGCCATTTGGGAGGGAAAGCATTACTGAAATAATCTGATTTCGATACATTAATCTGGATAGATAGGAGTTTCTACTCCATTGTCAGCAACATCTGAATGCAGCACTCTTTTTGACTCAAAGCTTTGAAATACATTAAAGCATAAACTGCTCAAATTTTTAAAAATAGTTT
Source organism: Eurystomus gularis (assembly GCA_013400335.1). NCBI lineage: Eukaryota > Metazoa > Chordata > Aves > Coraciiformes > Coraciidae > Eurystomus > Eurystomus gularis. The sequence goes on along the minus strand of VZZY01002013.1, from coordinate 94,126 downwards.
TTTTACTTGTATTTATAGAATTCTTTATAACAAAAGAAATTGTTGATCAGCTGGAGTCAGTAACTTTCATCTCTATTGGTGCCAAAGCAGTAATTTACAAAGTCTGAGAAACTAAGGTTAAAATTACTTCTATCTTCCCAATTAAGAAGGTTGAATTTAAGCAGCACACATGAAAAGAATTGAGAAAGTGCAATTACCTATTCTTTGTAGTGATGATTACACAACTTTTACTGTTTTTTCTTCTGAGAAACTATAGTAACAAAGTTGATCAGCAGTCACTAGATAACATAAATGGCAAAGCCTACCTGCTACATAAAGTTGCAGCAAATCCAGTTCTAACTTTATGAAAGCTATGTAAATCAGCATAGCAGGATTTATTTAACTTCTTAATTGTATACTGAGAGCTCTTTGGGAATTTAATTTCACACTTTGCTTTGCAAACAAAGTGGCTGTTGATACTCGTCATTAGATGACAGGGCTCTGCAACATCAGGCTCTTGTTTGCCTTGACACACATTCAGAGAACTTCAGATGTCTGGAAAGGTCACACATTACCTTCAGTGTACCAGACAATTCTCTGAGACTTTCTTTGTTTTGAGATAAGTGGGTAATGAAGTAAAAAAAATATAGATATAAAAAGGGAAATACAAAATATTATTTTAATCACTGAAGTTTAAAGCAGCAGTGGGCAGCTTTTAAGAGATTTCTTAAGTCTCTGCCACTTTTTCTTCAGTGGATATGGAGCTCTTTAAATGCACAGACTACATCCTGGATGCTTATTCTTTTTCTTTTAGCTTCCTACATCAATAAAGCAGTTTTCAGTAGGAAAATAATCTCTTGATATGCAGTTTCAGAATACAAATGTTTGTACTACTTCTTGTAATTTAACAGAGAATTAAGGTTTTTTCATAATTTATGTATTCATTATAAACAATGTGTCAATCTCAACAGCCATACTTTGTACGGCTCGTTTGTACTACACTTGGCATCTTGTATAAGACAAACTACTAAAAAAATTGCTAGGATTAATACATCAGCAAACATCAGTATTGTACCAGTGCTCCTTCAGATTCATTATCATGTAATAGTTAAGATGCTAATGTTGGAGTTTCTAATCTCTCATAAAAGTTAGTTATTTCTTGTCTCACTACCTGTGGCCAGGAAAAGTTACAGGATAACTATGATTATTTGTTGCTTCCTGGAAATTTTGGTAAACCTTTAGCGTAGTGGGTTGGTTGGGCTTTTTTTAGTTATGTTTTAGTGTTATGAGGGTTGGTTGGTTTTGGGTTTTGATGTTTTGGGATTTTTTTTATCATTTCAGCCTTCTCAAGTTTAGGAATTCAGAGTTCTGAACAACCAAAATTGCCAGTGCTACTCTCCCACTCTCTGGCCCCACATGAATGTCCTTTTGCTGTTGTTGAATTACATGTTTCAAATATTTTTGCAGGCCCTGGCACAGGCAATCAAAGAAGCCAAAGAACAGCACCCTGACATGTCTGTGACACGAGTTGTGGTGCACAAAGAAACTGAACTTGCTGAGGAAGATGAAGAGTAAAGTAAAGAATGCCCTTAGGTAAGATTATGTGTGTCATTAATACAGGAAAATGTAGCATCAGTTTTCTGTTGCATTCTGCAATAAAAAGCTTGAAAATTGAGGGACATCTTTAATATATGCTATCACAAAATGGTGAGTTGAAGCAGCCACTAATGCTAGACTGTCACTATAAGAATTTTTTATCTTAACTCCAATCTGACATTAATTTTAATTGCTAATTTTCCTGTTTCACAGTTTCGTCACGTACACTTATGGCATTTCCTACAATGTTTGGTCAAGTTGTTGTAGTTCATAGTGAAGTGAGTTTGGGCTATTTCTGCAAAACATGAAGGATGTGACACGTTTTTCTGTTTATCTGTACAGTTACCATTACTGCCTTGCATCTTGCTTGTTGATTGCGAAGACTTTGTGCCATTCCCAGTAAGGAAAGGGCACACTTGGACATTCTGTTTTTGCCAGCTATTTCTTAATCCTAACCCCACGGAAATATTTAACTTTTTATCACTTTCCTCTTTTCAACAAGGAGGTAAATGCACTGCAAACTCAAGTTTTGAAGCCTCTTATCACTTGAAAGAGGTATTTGAAAGAATTTCAGCTTCTTATACCCTAATTTCTAGGAATAAAAAAAGGGAAGAAAAAGAAAAAGACAACAACAACAAAAAAAACACCCAAACAACTCGAAACTTGCTCTACTTTATATATTCCATATAAAGATCAGAGTAAGCACTAAGTAAATCAGCTCTCGCACTCGTTACAGGCTAATGTCTTAAAGCTCACTAACAGTTTGGGTGTATAAAGCTCCAGATTTCCTTTTCTCGTTGCATTGGTTGATCATGAAACTGAAGCTTCAGATTTTTTTAACTTGTTGGCTTTGTTAATTGTAGATTCTGATTCAAGCTAAAAGTTTTATTTGGAATGGCTAAATAACAATAGGGGAGATTTAAAAATAAATACAGTTTTTAAAGCAATGTTTTAAGCCTTTGTTGGGAGACATCTGGTTTTGACTGATGAGTTTCTGTATTTAGCTAGAAGAGCAGAGGTCTTATTGGCACATCTCAAGAGGGAAAACTGCTTTAGTACAACTCTTAAGCTTTTAATATGCATTTTTATCAATATTAATGTAAGGGGAGACAAGGTAAGAGAAATATGTTTTGTTTAAAGAAATAGAGTTGTCATGATTCTTATTTCCTCAGTTCATTAATTTATACAGTTGGTGGTTGTGGCCCATGGAAAAGTGTTTTAGGTCCCGCACAGGCATGCATTCCTTATTCAGAAAATAACTTTCAAATAATTCTTTCTATCTGCTGAGGGTGGTTTTTTGCTTTTTTTTGAGAAATACATAGTGGTGTTTGCAGTGCATCAGTGTGTCACGTGTTCTTGTCTGAGTCTGCCAATTGCTCTACAGCTCTTGGTCCAAAATGCTTGTGATAGAGTAAAATGAAGGCATTTCACCACGATGCTCTTGGTTTTGAGACCTGGTAACTTGTTTGATGATGCCTTTCAGTTAAACTTAAAGGAAAAAATGTAATTGTCTAAACGCAGGCCACCAGAACTACCTTGAATATTTGTCTTTGCTTGGACTGTCAAGAGCCCTATGCCCTCCTGGCGCAGCAACTGAAGGGCAGGTGGGACTGCAGAAACAGCCCTAGACGATTGTGTTTAGGCAATGGAGTCGTGTCATGAATTTTGATCCATTGTTTCTAAGGTGATGAAAGCTCTGCCCCGATGACTAGGGCAGTGTTGTTTATGTAGACTTGTTTTCTCCAATAAAAGTGAGAGGTGTTACACTCTGATGCTGAGGGATTATTAATTGGACAAATCTTCATTTTTTAAAATTTATGCACTAGATTAAGGATTAAAATTTTTAGTAAACTATGCAAGAAGTGACTATTAAAATACCATGATAATTTTGTGGAGGGGAAAAAAAAACACTAAAGCAAGAAAAACTTTGATAAAAAACTGGATTACTGTTTACCTCATGACTGAAGGGGGCTTTAGTTACTCCAACTTATTTTATGAAATAACATTCCCTAAAAATATTGTATATGGAAAAAATTAGGTTTTGACTCTGATGATGTGACATTCATATAGTATCCACTATGAATGCTTATGTAATCTTCACCATTTTTTTCTTCCAGAAGTAAAAATGATACTGACCGTGAAGAACTGTAATCATTCCAAGTCGTCACTACTCTACTGAATTCACCAAGCCTAGCAATGATGACCAGATGATGTTCAAGACTTAAATGCCAATACCAAACTCCATTTTAACATCTTTGGTCTATACTCCCTTACAATCTTTCTTGTTTATTTTTTTATAACCACTTCTTAACAGTCTTAGATTTATTTTTTTTTTTAATGAAGTTTTGGAGAGTATGATCTTCTTTTGCACAAATATATGTATTTTTGAAGCTGATTCTTAAGTATATGAAAGTGAACAAAAAACAGGCTGGAGGGCGTTGTTCACTGGAACACATGGTAATTGTGCAGGAAGGAGGATCTTTACTAATTTAGATATAGTTTTTTCCAAATATTTCAAGTGAAATCTCTTACTGGAGTAATTTACAGATTTTTTTTTTTTTATCAGACTATTCAGGTAAATATATGGTATCACATAACAAAGATTTTTATAAAAATACAACATTTCCTAAAATTTGAAAAAATATATTTCTTTGGATAAATTTTATACTGATATCTCTGTAACTCTTTCTGTTCTAAGGTTCTCTCTGTGGAGCAGAGAGGGTGTGGCAGTTTATAGAGGAGAAGGAGTTGCAGACACATTTCTTCTGACTGAGCACTGTGTTCTTTTTGCACTTTGGTGCCAAGGCTCAACTTTTAGCAGATGTTTTTCTGTCTGCAGCATTCCAGATAAGGAAAGAAGGAAGAACAAAATCTTTCTCTTCTTCCAACAAGAGATGATCTAGGCAGCTTAAAACCTTAGTGCTTTTTTTTTTTTCTTACTGTGTCCAAACTTCAACACTTCCATTATTTGAATACATGTGTAGAATGCTTGCTTTCTATTAAACCTCACTGTCTCCATGTTAGAACTGACATTTCCGTTATTGAGAAGGTTTACGCTTCAGATGTTTCGTCTAATGGTTAATGCAGGTTTATAGGATACTGAGTTAAAGTGTATGATGGACTCCATTCATAAAGTAGTAAGTACCATCATTTGAAACTGCCATCGAGGTAACCTGTTAATTATTTTGGATTTTATTTTTATTTTGTTCTTGCAGGGGGGTTGTCTGTTTGGGTTTGGTTTTTTTGCTTTTGACTCTGTGTATAGTTAAAATGCCAAATTAGATTTATAGCAGCTTGAAGTTGTATTAAGTGATATTTTGCTTTCTGTAATTCTGTTATAAAATAAAGTTGTTTATTCTCTGTATGACTTGGCACTCAGACATAAATTTGGAAGATACTTAAAGCCAGCAAGTCAGTTATGAGAACTGTAATTCTAGAGGTCACAGAAACTTGAAAAGCAGGGTTTAGTACAAGTAGTCTCCAGGATTACCAGAGGTGTGGCCAGATAATTGTCTGGCTCTTAATTCCGATACTAAAGTATCAGTGTTTTTTAGACATCTTTCAATAGGCATCCTGGTGTCTGTGGTTCAGAGAAGAAATCTTCAGATGCCAAAACAAATGAGATTTGGACACCACAAGTTGAATGCTCCTTGTTTGGCAAGTGGTTCTGCTGAGTTCATTGAGTTAGGTTGTACTGTGATCTTCACGTAACAAAACAAATCGCTATACTTCTCACTACATTCCTTTTCACTTCTAAGCAACGTATTTTTGGTGCAATTCTCAATTTAGACTGCTGTCATCTGTCAGCATGCTTGCTTAACAGCAACTCCTATTGGAATTTCAGCTTCATATAGTTTGGATAACATAAGACAGCAGTAACCAAGATTTGATTTCTGTATGCTTATAGGCATTCTCAGTTACATCCCACACTACCCGGGAAAAATAACAGATAACAATCGTACCTGCTTCTCTTCAAAAGCAGACAAATTCTACCTCTCAGAAAGGGGAAGGGAGCCCACCCAAAGCCAATAACATACAAATGCTGCCACAATACTGTGTAAGAGTTGGGAGGTCATCAAGGAAGTAGAAAGTTTGGGATAAGTGGAGGTCAAAATGGAGATACATGCATTTAGTGGAATGTCGTAATGGATTTTTCATACAAGAGTGTGTAAGAAAAAGCTCTGTAACATTTTTTATAGGGTGCAGTATTAATTGCAGAACTCATTTAATGGGAGGAAAGTGTTACCACTTCAATTCCTTACTGATTTGGATCTCTCTGATCTGTTAGACACTAGATCAATATTGGTTTTTATTGCAATTGTATTTAAACCTTAAAACTGAAAATATAATATTCTTGAAAACTATATTACTTTCACTGAGAGCTGTATTTCTTCAAATACTAATCAGAACCTTTTGTCAGGGAAAAATTAATAGTGCTTTCAGGGCAGTATAGCTTGTGCATAGCTGTCGCTTCCATTGATTAAACATGTACTAATTGAACAACCACTGTCATTTGGAAAAACATAAGCCCCAAGTGTGATCAATCCTAAAAATAGTCAAGTTTTACAGATTCTGGTTGCATGTAATTATTCAAATGATCTGGAATATTGTGCAGTTCTGAGTTTTCATCGTTCCTTTTTTATACAATACATCTATAGCAAAAATGCAACATGCAACAAAGGAAATTGTTCTCAAGGTATTCAAGGCTGGCTTTATAATATATATGCAATTTCAAAACAATTACAAGCCCATTTAATGAGAAGATAGTTCAGTAATTAATTCTGCTTAAATACGTAGAAAAGTGCATCGTGGGTACTACACAAAAATACTTAATACATCGTTCTAGTTAATCATGCTCACCTAAGGGTTCATAATAAATGTTGGAATTGTTCTACAGATTGTTTCCTAGATTAAAGTTCATAAAGGACAAGCAAGGAACTCTGGTGACCATATGTTTAAAAAAATAATTACTGGTCAAAGTGATGAGCAACTACAATACAAAGTGGTTTTTGAAGTATTCTTCTATTTGACAGCCCAAGCTGAATGGCAGCTCTTATTTGGCCATGGAAGAAATGAAATAGATGGAATAAAACAAGTGAAATGCTATCATGAAGGTTAGAGTTTGTGAGGTTTGATAGCCATCAGAACAACTGACTATACACTTGGCCAGGGTGCAGTGGGATCTTCTCAGCTCTTAGGCACGTTAGCTATGGAAGTGGGCTTCTTGGAGCAGCTGTTATCCTGCACTGTTGACATGGCTACACCTCTAAGGTTTGAAACTTTGATTTTCAGGCTGCTCAGTTGTTTGGGATTTTTATACTGCACTTAAAAAGATATGTGGATTTTAGCAATATTATTACAAATTACAAGCATTAAAAATGCTGCTAATGCCCTGTAGTGTTAAATGTTCCTGTTCGCTGTGAAGAAAATTCTACAAGAGTTTTTTCAGGTAAGTATCTGTGAGTAGCTGGTCTGGGCCAGGTGAAATGACTAACACTCACAGATTCCTGTCTCTGAGGCTATGGGCAGTTGCCTAGGGGTGCATGTAAGAAAAAGTACTGTATTAGAAATTAATAATTTCCCAAGTATTCTTCCAGCTGTCAGCAGTTTTCAAAGACTTGCTGATCTGTCAGCCTTTCATACCTATCTGCCTCTGTGGATTTTTGGCTCATTGCTTTTAAAAAAAAAAATCCCTCTGGCAGGTATTTTCACTGTTCCATGTGTCCTAAGGGGAAAAAAAAAAAGGCTTTCTTTTGAACCTGCCTCTGCTATCTTCATTTGATAGGACCACTGCCGGCTCTAGAAGAAACACCTAAGAGTCATTCTCTCTTTATTCATTCCCCAACCAAAAGCTATTCCACAATTCTTATCACCTTTCTCCGTAACTTTCATACTTAACTGTTGAGACTTTAAATTCTGTTCTGGGACGTGAAAAGGCAGCAATCACAGATAGGCAAGAAGGTTTTAAACATGCTTACTGGTTGTAGATGGAGTGGAATCCCAGCTTCACGTTATTGCAAGTGAAGGAAGACAGGACTCCGCAGTGATAACAGTAATTGAAGATAAACTATTTCCTTGCAGTTGCTGTTTCCATCTGTATTTAGAGAATGTTTTTATAGTATATCTAGACAAAGAATTAGTTCTATGGTGTTATTTAAATATATGTATTTACTTTCTGAAGGAATTGCATTAGATACAATGCTGTGTTTCATGCTGGTAGCATGAAAACAGAGGTGGTTTTGACACTATTTAGTAATGGAACTGGAAACAGCAAGGCCTGATTTTCATGACATGCTGCTGAGTCTTGAATGTCAGATCCTCCTCTGTGTTAGCAATTTACAGCTCAATAAGCAGCTGTGTGAAAGGCGTCCAGCGTATCTACCTAGTGTTCTCTTCAGTATCCATACCACCATCTGATGGTAAAGTGCTGTTAGAGTGATGCCACTTTACAACATTTTAAATCTCTCTGTTCTCAGTCATTTTGCAAAATCAACAAAATCAATTTTATGTTGAAGTAAGGCTTGCTAGACTTCAATTGTGTATTTTTACATGTGGTCCAGGCCAATCTTTTCCTGGGTGGGGTGGGAATGGGTGTTTGGAACTGGGGGCGTTACAATTCCCTTAACCTCTGCTCAGTATCCCCCAGTCACTGCTTTTCCACTGGCAGCACCATTTTTAAATGTAAAAAGTCAATTCTTGGAAGCAGCTGTCTCAAATTCCATGCAAAGGATCATGCAGATTGCAGTTAATAAAAGAAGAGGAAAGAATGTATTACAGAGAGTACTTAAAGGTTTTCTTTAAAAATACCAGTATCACAGACATTTATGTACTCAGATAAACAACCGTTTCAGTGGTGTGGCTGAAGAATGCACTCTTTTTCACTGGTGATCCACTTGGAAAGCAAAAATTTATCTAAGGATTATGTAGGAAAACAGGAGCTGTTCCACAACACAGGATACAGAATCAGTTGGCAGTATGTCCTGCGTGCTGCAGGGATCTATACCAGCTGCTTCTGAGGAAATTGTCAGACACTGAAATAGCAAGTGGTGAAATAACATACCTCTGGAGAGGTACAGAGCAGCGTCATGGCAGGAGGCCAGTAGGTCAGACTCACTGATTCTGTACCACAGCTGTAGGCAGAGGTGGATCATTAGAATCAAACTTTCAGATCTCTCTCCTTAGACACCATGTTATAAATGGCTTTAGGTTTTGGATCTCTAGTTATCTGCGGTGTGTTTCATCTTTAACATCACAGCCTACAGGAGCATTGACACTGAAGAAACGGTGTAACCTGGAGGACAGACCTTTTTATCTCTGTTAATAGCTCTATGAGCTAAGAACACTTTTCTTAAGAATCTTTATGTATTACATCTTGGTGTCTCAATCCCTGTGTCACATAAGTACACTTCTGATCCTGTATAATAAGTTGGGCTTTTTATGGCAAAACTTAAAATACTTTACGTAATGACACTGATCTAAGCTTAGAAGCATTACAAATGAAACACAGCATCACATTCTTTTCCATCATCACTGCTTTCATGGGGTCATGATGGATCCTTCAATTAAAGCAGCATTGTTTTATTTGCTCAGTGCTAGGACAATAGTACAAGAGCAGTGTTGTCTATAGAGGTAGGAGTAGGCCAATTTTAGTACCTTTGGAGTCTCTGCCTTCACAGTCAAGTCTGGATGGTGTAAAGAAACTGTGCCCTGCTTTGGACCATGTTATTCTAGACCTACCAGGCCATGTAAAAGTCAGGTATGAGAGGAGCTCATAGAGCAGGTGTTACCCAGTGTCCCAAGTAGCTATGAATGTGAGATGCACTCAACAGCTGGGTAACAGGGAGCTATTGTGATTTCCTCTTCAGGAGCTGCCTTTGGAGTGCTTCATTGTGTTTGCTCTCTGAAACACTGTGTTTGTTGCTAGTCAAATGAAATTTTTGGTGTGAAATTTAAGAACAGAAGGATTGCATGCTTTTACTACGAAGAACAAGTTTGTACAAAGAGTAAAATCAGAAGAAAAGCTTCTTTAGCCTTTTGATTGTGAAATATTGGGAAAGCACTTCTGGCATGATCGCAGGTGGAGCATCTTGAAACACACAGAGAGCCTGTTAATGGGCATCTGGAGTGAATTGCCAGCTGGAGGTGGGGAGCCCTGCAATTGAACTGCAGATTCCTCTGCCAGCTGGCTGAGATAAACGATCTTTGCCCTTCCAGGTTGTGCTGTGGTTCTCTTACAGAGTTGCTTCCTTTGAAGTCAAAGTCTCTATGTCTATCTTGTATTTAACTTTGGCTGTTAATGCTGTTACTTCTGAAAAGTGCCTGGCTTTTTCCACCCAATACGTTCTGCTTATTTCAGATGGAACTATGAAGTACTTTGCAATTTCAAACATGGGTAGTTCTTTTAGGAGCCTGAATAGAGACTACTAGATCTAATCAGAGGTACTTGTATTTAAGCATCCTAACTTTTACTGTACGAATGTACAGGTATCTCTTTCCAAGTAACAAACAATCGGCTGTTGAAGGCATTGTATTCTATGTTAATTACATAGATGTAAACCAATGTGATGGATTATGTATTTTTAAAAATAGGGTAGTATTAAAATGTGATAGAGAACTGCTACGTATAGTAAAGTTACTTGGCTGTTTGGCCTCTGTTTTATTCTCATAGAGGTTGATTAAATTACAGGGTTTCTTAAACCTGTGGTCATGGCCTCATCGGTGTTTTTATAAAATGATTCAAAGGAGTTCTTAAAAGTCTAAGAAACAAAATTGTGCAAATAGCACACATAATCTCAGACAAGGCTTTATCCACTGTCTTCTTGCAGGGTGGGTAATGACAAACAGCTGTAATCAAAGGTAGTTGCAGACAGCAATTGCTAGCAGGGACAGTAAATACCAGGGACAGTAGTGATAGGCCCTTCTCATTCTTCATCAGGGTTTAAACTCGAGAGTCTGCAACAGAGAAGCCAAAAGGCAGATAGCACTTTCAAACAGTTGAGGTTGTGTTTTTGTGGGCCATCTGCCCAATCTGAGGTGCACTAAAAATTGTACATCTATAACTAATGGGGGCTGGGGAATTTTTTTTGTGACACGCAAAAGAAAGAAAACTCCATGGTTATGGGGTTTTTATTTGAAAAGTCATCCAGTTGTCCTTAAACTAGAATAACTAATTTATAGAATACCAACTGAATCTTCTCATTTTTCAAGGTTTCAAAATTTGGCATGGTCAGTCAGCAGAGAGAAGTTCTTTGTTTCCCATCAGTGTTACATTTTGCTTCCAAATTCTATGGAAAGCATACTTTACAAAACCTACAATCTTTCCCAAAATGTACAAGCTAATAATAAAAAGTCAGTTCCCCTTCGTCATCCTTCTCAATTTCCTAGATGTCAGTGCTTGATACGAACTTGCTGTTTATGCATCTTCAATTTAATAAGACTGCTTTACTTGTATATGCCAGCTCAGCTCTCTCAGGACCTTGTTACATTGCTTTCTTCTCAGTAGGCTAGGGAAGAGCTATTGAGCAAGTTGCTTTCCCTGCCCTCAAATCCTGCATCATGTAAGATTACTGGAAGGTCTCTAGTGTCCAGTGAGTTCATAAAGTGCTGCTGAGTTGGCCACATGTGAGAAAGCAAAACTATTACAAGACCTTCTTGAACAGCAGCAGCCATTTCATTTGTATGGCACAGCAGCAATTTCTTATCTCCGTTTCGTTTTCCTCCAGGGTATTTATCTACAGTTGGTTATTTTTAAACCTGCAGAGCTGAGTACTGGGTTTAAGATTGCTTCCTGAGATGTGAAACTCCCTTAAATGTCCTTCAGTTCTTGTACTTGTTCTTTTTTCCGGATCTCCTGGGTTTCTGCCACTGGCCATGGTAATTCAGGAGGACCTTTCTGGAGTCTTGTGCCATGGCCAGTTCATCATCTTCATCTGAAAAACAAACCAAACCACAAAATTCCATAAGGATGCTAATTTCCTATGGTGAACTTCGATAAAGAAGTGCATGATCAACCTGTCTGCCCTCTTCCACAGTGCCTCTATCGTAATTAGCCGCATGTTCTGTAGGTCTGCAAATAATCTGCAGAACCAGATGTTAAATCCTGCTTCTCTCAAGGCCCAGAATTTTTTAGCTTTGGATTTGAAGTGAGTTTAAATAAGTAACAATTTACTAAATTTTCTGAGATTAGCAACTGAGGCTTTAAGAGAGAGAGGTGAATGAAGTGGCTGGCAGAGTAATTTGCTAAAGGAATATTGCTTCTGTGCTCTTCTCTTTCATAACTGAGAAGGATGCTTGAAGAGGATCATCTGGCTGTTCAGTGCCTCAGGGAAGAAGATTCTTAGTTTACAGATCACAGGTGTTCTGGCTGGGACTCTCATGAGGATGTGAGATGAATTCCTGTCTGTTTAATACTCTGGGCATCACAGTCCCAGCTCTACCTCCAAGCCCCTCATTTGCTTGATCTGAGACTGCCAGAGTCCAATCTACTGCTTAGGCCTCCAGCCAATTCACACAAATCGCCCCAAGCAGCTCTCTCTGTACAGGCAAGCAGAGCCAGCTTCAGCTTAAGACCATCAGATGAATGAAATGACTAAGCACAGATAAGCCTGAGAACAGACTCCTTTAAATGCCCATCCTCCCTCTCTGACAAAACCTCAGAAATTAATCAGCCTTTCAGTGCCTATTTACTTAGATCTCTTAAAAAAAGGATTAAATAAGATTTGCGTTACTAAAGGCAAGGCTGCTAATTTCCCAGCAGAGAAAAATCCTCTGCTGGTTCCAGTCATACTGTCTGGTTGTGAGATTCATCCATATGTCAACTTTAATTCAGGGCCTATTGCTCAGGCCCCAGCACTTCAATCCAATGTCTAATGCAATATTTCATTAGCTTCCACTTCAACCTGTGTCAAGAAGAGCTCTCAATACTTTACCTTCTTATTCCCTCATAGATATGGTATTGTATGGTGTTTTGGCAACTCTTTTGGTTGTTGTTTATTTGTGTGTGAAAAACTGTCAGCACCTTGCTCTACCAATAATTTATAACTGAAGGCAGAGATTTATAACTGAAGGCAGAGCTGGATTAGGCATGCGGAACAGGCTTCCCTAGTTGATTAGCATCTGAAAGCAAATTTTTAACAGCAAATGTTTGGGTTTTAGCAGCCTGAAGGTAACTTGTGGTGTACGCCTCTATGCGATCACTCTTCCTCTCTGTTAAAGCCTAGGGTCTAAATGCCTGGAGATGTTATACAAAATAGGAATTTTACATCTCTGGGTATGTGTGGCCTTTCTTGCTTTTACAACTGTGTTAAATTGCCCAATTTTCAGGTGTTGAAAAGCCTCCAGGATGGAGCAAACTTAATGAATGTACAAATTACAATGTTTGATCTGGCATCTAAGTAAGGGTTCTTCCCCAGCATTGCACTGGTGGGTAAATCCAGCTACTGCCTTTTGGGCTGAGGCATCTTGGGTCAGCTTTGTGTGAATGCTTCAGCTTATCTGCAGAGCCCTGTGATCAAGGTTGTCCTGTCTACCCTGTCTGCTTTTGAGATTGCAGGTGAGCTACTAGAGCTGAAACCTATAGTGCATGCATTGTGGACCATTGTCCCAAGCAGGTTTCTCAATAAGCTATACCAAGAAGCATTTGAAGTTCACAGAGGAAATCTAGGATATCATCTTAGCTCCCTTGACACTCCCTATGAAGTAAAGGTTCAGAAGGTGGCTATTTTGAGGGACAAGCTTAGCCCAGTGTCTTCTGCAAGAACGTATTTTGGAAGGGCTGAAGGAAAGGAAGGATGAAGACTTCTCTAAACGTGCACCAGGGCTGGCTTAGGCAGCTGGAAGCCTAAAATGAGAGCAGAGCACATGTGAATCTACTGCTGCAGCTGGGACCCAAACCTGGAAGGCATGAAGATCATACCATTAAAACAGATGTACAGGGGTTTCCCTTCTAAAAGAAACTCCCTGCCTGCTATGGTTGTAGCCAAGTATCTTTTCAGTGCAGGACCACTCAGGCTCTGTGAGCAGCCTCAGTTTGCAGTACCCAGGTGTGGGGGTGTTTCCTGTTTTTATTTTATTCTGAAGATAGGTTTTTGGAGTATGAACTGATTTTAAATTAGAAAAGGCAACACGGCAAATGTGCAAAGTAAAAGCAAGTATGTATCTTTCAAAGAACACAGATGTACTCAATAACCAACTACTTTTTGGGTATAACTGCTGTCACCTGCCTCACAAGACAGAAAGCACAGAGTAAAATGATCTGTACTTTAACTACCCTATTCTTTTTCTCCATTTTCATTGCCCCTTTTTGTAGTGTAATATGGTAAAATTTTCCATAGTATATGTAAAACTATGGAGTTTTAAGTGAGGGTTCAGTCCCAACTCTAACAAATTCTTGTAACATTTTTCAAATACAAAACAGTCTAAAATGCAACGCAACTTCATACCATTTTTTATGATCGTAGTTTTCTTCAGTTTATTTAATGGTACAAGCCTAACAGTAGCCTGTTGAACAAGACGTTTTTTCTGCCTACCCACTTATTGCCCCCCAATCCTGGCTCACCTTCTAATAGTTTGATCCTGAAGTAGGCAATTAGCAGTAGGAGTAAAGTCACAGGCATAAAGAACCCAGCCAGGAGAACATAGCCAGGCAGCTCGTTCACAAACACTGAAAACAGGTATCTTATGCTCATTTTCCTCTGCAGCAACAAGATCTTTCAGGTCTCCAAGTGTGGACCTTATTTTTCCTGCTTTCTTCCTTTTTTCCCCTGCATCCACATTCTGCCCTTTGCTCAGGCTATTATCTCTTTGGACTTTGGTTTGTTTGTGTAGGCCTGTGATTCCCAGCAGGACTGGAGTTCACTTGCAAAGTTACTCAACCATGAAGTTTAAAAGTACATGTAGCAGTAATGTAGAGCTTTGAGACCTTTCGATATGTTGGTCTGGGCAGGGCTCAGTATGTAAGGATGCAGCCTTTTGAGCAATGTGGGTTCTGTCATCTGCTAATGTTGTACACGTCATTTTGAATAATAAGCGCTCTCTTTCTAGATATCTTATTAATTTTTTGACAGATCTCAAATGTTCACTCAGGGTGCAGACCCTGTAATACGTACCACACAGGCATACATGTGGTTTCTGCTCCGACGAGTTTTCAGACCAGATCATTGAGGCAAGCAGTAAGGGACCAAGTGAATGTTGTACCAAAGCATTTTTTTTCCAAAGAGCAGCTGGAGAACAGTGAAACTCAGGAAGGCTTATTTTCTAGTAAAGTTGAAAATATGTGATTTGAGGGGGGTCAGACTTGCCAAAGAATTCAAGAAGCTTTTAAATGTTCAGGGAACTGGGTTTGAGTTGTTCACTGTGTTCGGTTTTTCCCCTCTGGTCACCAGCCCTTAGCAGATCTGTCTGGGATGCAGTGATTGGGTTTTAAAGATGATTAGTCATTTTATAGCACTTCTCTACACCTTCAGGTGTCTAAAAACATCTGGTCGGTAGACCTGACATCTCAGAAGTGCTATTGCGCTGACATTGCATTGACATCACTTAGGAGTAATGCAGAATCTCACTGTCTGACCTGCCCGTGTGCTTGAATTCCAGCAGAGACATGCTTCAGGTTGTTGGAGATCAGTTTAGTCCATCTGAACGTTCAGTCCTTGGCTTATCGCATCTGGTGCCTAAGGAAGGTGTCAGGTTACATTAACCACTGTGTGTTTGTGGCTTGAGCAGCTTTTTATGCCATGGACAAGAGAAGGGGCTCATTTTATATGCATTTGAGAGGTGGTAAGGATTTTGTTTAACACTTACCAGATCTGAAACTGAACCTTGAGCTCACGGTGAAAACAACCATTTTGAGAGCAGTTCCCTCCAGACATCCAGAAAGGGTGCTCAAGATTTACTTGACTGATTGGGTAGGTGGGTAGACTGGAGCCAGCAGGAAATGCAGTAGACTTGTAGGTTTTCAGGGGAAAGAGGTGTTTCTGCATTCACCTTGCCTTCTTCACCTATTGTCTTCAAAAGGCAAACAACTCACCTAATAATTCTTTTACTTTTAGAATTATTTTTTTTTAACTATGACATATTTGAGATCATCCCGTTGTGATTAGTGATGGAGAATTTCATGTTTGCAGACTAATTCTTGGCTTTGTTAATCACCTGCTGTTATGATTGGTAAAAGAACAAATGGAGTGTGCCTTATTTTTTGCTTATATTTGTTTGGTATCAGCTTCTAACCATGACATCTTATTCTCCTTTTTCCCACTCAATATTTGACCTCATTTGTAAAGTGTTTTATGATCTACTGATGAAAGCATGGATTAAAAGCCAAGTGATGAGGATATTAATATTATTATAGGCCCATCTGTTGCCAGATAATTTCTTTCCTTGCATAGATACCTGTCAGCTGTGATCAATAAATACCTTTAACTACTTTTTTTTCCACATAAAAAGTTATTTCAGTTTTTTTTTTAGGTATTGTTAATGTTAGTCTTCCAGTTTCCAAAACAATTGCAATACTGTGATAAAACCTCTTCTGGATCCTTTTAAAAACTCCTTCCTCACTGGTGTTCTTAAAAAAAAAAATTATCTTGAGCAATCAGAGAGCTCAGTCTGCAAGAGTAAAGGCTGTGACTGAATTCCAAGTTCTGTGATGTTACGAAATGAGCTGAGGAGTGGGGGCGGGGTGGTATTTCTCTTTGATGCGTGTGTATGGCTTACAGGGACGTTAATGGCAACTAAATACCTGCATACAAGGGCAAAACAGTCACTTGGATTTTTTTAATTGGTTGTCCTTGTCCTCCTGAGATGTTGGTTCCTTCTGACAAATGCAAGTCAGGGGAGATGATGAAGCATGTAGCAACCTTGCTTGCCACACCTGGCTGTCGTGGGGCCAGACAGCTGATGGACACTGAGCAGATAGATAGCTTGCAAGTGGTTAGTTTCTGCCCAGGAAGAATAAGAAAATTCTCAGCTCTCTGTATTTGTACAACCTCCGTGTGAAATGACAACTGTCTGCTCTGATCACAGCAGTTACAAGGGGAACAAAACTTGGCTGGTGGCTGTTAAGTGCAGCAGACATGTAAAGCAAGTTTTCCTATTGAAGCAGGACAAATGAAGATGGAAACAAGGTTAAACATATTTTTACCATGTTTTACCAGTTCGTTTTCTACCTGGGCTGCCTCAGATGGCGTTGGGTGTGCATAAAGCCAAGGGGAGCTCCGCTGCCGCACAGGCAGCAGCATTTGGCAGAGCAGGGCTTCTGCACCTCAGTAAGCTCTGGTCTGCAGTGGCAATGCCTTGGGTGTCTCTGCTGTGCAATCACATCTACCACAGTCAAAGGAAAACTGGGAAATGTCCATTTTCTGGCCCAGACATGGATTAGTAACACAGGAACATATGGTTTCCTGGATGATCTATGAAGGTCGGGTCTTATTAGAGAAAATAGATGGCTTCACAAGCTTTGCAAAGATGTTGCTGACTTCTCACCAGTTGGAAACAGGCAACCAATTGCTCATCACCACACCAGCGTTGCTGGCCCTGCAGTACAGGGCGGACCTGCCAAAAGCTCACTTTTTGGCTCACAGGAAATTCAAGCATTTCAAAATTTTCCTTTTGGCTTGAATCTGTAAAATGGAATTTAAGGAACATTTATTTTAGGGTGACTAAAACTCTTATTTCAGCTGTGCCCTTTATTTACATAAAATATGAATGCAAATTAGTTCAAACTTTAAATGGCTTCTATTTCCAAAACCTGCCAACTAACAGTAGAAATGCTGAACATCATGCCTACCTTGTTGGAAGGATTTACTTTACCTTCTCATCCTTGTGTGTCTGTTTGTGTGTGTTAAGCAACACATTCCTATTTAATATTTTGATTCAATCACGGTTTTCAAAGGAAAACTTCCTCTTAAAATTTCTGAATGGCTTTACAAGGGAACATAAAAAAGCAAAAAAATAGCTATCGGAGCTGAGAGAGAAGAGTAAGGTCTACCTGTAGAAACTCTACTGCAATAAACAAGACCTCTAGTTATCGAGGTCTGTTTAAGAGCCTTTTGGGTACTAACCAAGATGCACACATTCCGTAAAGGCAAATTGCCAATGTGCATAAGAGCTGAACTGGCAGGGATGAGGTTGCTCTTTCTCAGGGATAGCATTGAAAAGATTGATGTGACACTGCAACTTTTTTTTTTAAAAAGTCAGTATTTCTGTAATTATGGTGGAAAGAGGAAGCATCGGTTCAGTGTGGGCTCAGTAAAGATAGAGTCTCCAAGCAGAGACCACCAGGTTGGGTGCAAACTCCTGTTTCTCCCTGGGCCAGGGTTGAAACAGGCCCCATGGAGGGTATTCCCACAGGTGTCCCCTGGCCCAGGAACAGTTGGTAAGCTGGGTCTGCTGCTCAGGAGACATATTTTCAGTGGAAAAAGAGCTTTAGCTTCATGGGCTATCAAGCTAAAGGGCTTCCTGAAATGTATATTAGTTTTATTAAATTTAAATGATAAATGAGCATTTTAGATCTCATCTTTCTCTTGGATGTTTTGCTAGAACACCAAAATCCTTTATTCTCCTGTTCGACCTAAATTCATGAAAGGCTGTTAGATGAGGTAGTTTGAAGTGGCCTGTAATTAAAAAAAAAAAACAAAACATTTCCTTCCATGTCCTTTGTAGAATCCAATAAATTGATTGTTTAAGGCTTGTTTTTACAAAAAGCATTTAGCCTAGGTTTGAAAACATGAGGAGGAAATAATCTGTCCCTTTCCGTGGCTCATTAATGAGGTAAAACACTTGCCTTGTGTCTGGTTTAGAGCTTTCTACGCTTCTGCTTCGAGCCACTTGTCCTGCTTGCCCCTTCCTCAGTGGGTCAGTGAGACTTGGGGCACCTGGTATTTTTTCCCTGTGAAAGTACTTATGCCTTGAAATGTCGCTTCTCAATCTCTTTCACATTAAGCTACACAAACGGGTCTTTTAATTTCCTATGGTAGGAATTTTTTTTTTGCCCATCCTTGAGACATCCTCGCAGGTTTTCTGTGTGTTCTCTAATTTTTAAAGATAGCTTTTGAAATGCGGGCATACCAAAGGCTGCAATCTTGTAACTGTTACCTGGGACCCTCTTAAAGGTAAAATTGTGTCTTTATTCTCAGCTGGTGCTCTGCTGTTCACTCATCAGAAGGGCTTATTAGCCAAGATTGCTGGAGCATTCAGAGGCACTTACTGCATAGCGCATCTGCTCTGGGTCTCGGTCCTCTTCAGGATTGTGGCTTCCCAGGACAATCTTTAGGAATGACCTGTTAATCTTGTTCCTAGATGTAAAACTTTGCTTTGGAAATGTTGCAATGCTTTTTCTTGTACTAAACCCAGCCTCTCACAAATGATTGAGATCACACAGACTAACTGCTGTGTTCTCCTTATTACTTAGCATGAGGCCTTTGATCATCTGCACTTTTTAAGTGGTGATTTTATATCAGTTTTTACTTGTTTTTCTTTTTTTTTTTTTTTTTCCTCTTCTACTTTGCGTGTTTTCTGCTTTCTTGCTTTTCTGGTACAAGCATTTGTGCCTTCACATGGTAAATTGGTTCAAGTTATTGACCCAGCTGAAAAGCTACACGAACTGTTTCTGGGCTTTGAGGGAAAGGTATTAATTAGATTATTTTAAAACAGCATCCACTTTCTAATCAAGTTTATTTTGTGGGCATCTACATGCCCATGCATCTACATGCTGGCACGGCCTGTAAATTGCACAGAGGTGGTGACAAGCAGCAGTTTAGGAAAGAAGCGCCTTCCACAAAGTGAGGCAGAAATGGAAATGGCTCTGCTGCCAAATGCCTATCTACCACCTCACCAGAAGCACTGAATGCAGTGAGTCCCCTATGGATATGACTTTTAAGATCCCTGCAGCAATTCCTAATTCATTACTTGTGCTTTATTGATATAGAAAAGTGATTACTTTTTGATGAGAACATTGTTTGTTACTAATTCAAGTGCCTTAGGACATCTAAGTGTATTGAAGCTGTGGTTGCCTTTATCAAACAAACTTGTAATCTCATTAACAAAGTAGCAGCTATTTTGCATAAACCATGCTAAGTAGCTGATTTATATTCCAAGCCTATCTGTTTGAACAATCTTTGCAGTCCTCCTGCCTTGCATTTATTTTTCTTACCTGTAACTAGGCCAGAGCATTTGAGTGTTGGCATGAAAATAATGGGTTTCTAGCCTCCTCAATATTATACTTAAGATTTATGAAAAAATAGCATAAGTGAAATAAAAACCTGCTTGGCCAACTTCTATCTGTCTTCCAGGTTCTTGACTTTCAAAGAGTTTCTATTCAGTACAGGTTATTTAAATTTCAGCTTTGTTATTATGCTTCTGTGCAGAAGCATCTGGCAGTGGTACCAGTGGATGAGCCTTCTTTTTGAGTATAAACCAGAATATTTATTTAAACCATCTAGATATGGGCTGCTGTGAGCATCTCTCTTGCTTCCAGCATAATTTTTATAGAATGAAAAAAAACAAACCCAGGTTGTTCCTAGTCCTTTGACCACAGCATTTTCCATGGTGAAAGTAGCTAATAGTGTCCATTTACTGTATTCATGGCTTCAGTTATGTTGATTGCAATCCCTTTTTTTTCCTCCCTTTTCCCAAGAAAGTAAGTTTATGAAATCACAGTCTTTGTCCTCCCTAATGAATCTTGGCCAACTTAAAAAAAAAACATTAAGAGGCATAGAAAACTCCAAGCAAGTCACATAACGGTGGAAATTAGTGGCTCAGTAGAAGAAAAACTGCAGTTAGGGCCCAAACCGGGGGAGAAGAGCAAAAGTTGGCTCCCACATGTTCAGTTTGCAAGCAGGACACCAACCATTGCCTCCACACTCATCAGCCCCAGCACACCAGTGTGTGTAGCCACACAGCCCATAATGGTATCACAAGGGGCATGGGTCCAACAGCAGAGTTAATACAGCGACAAAGGGTATAATAGCAAAGGGTACAAGCTCAAAGAAAATTAGGCTTTGCTACTTCTGCTGCTTGTAGGGAAAAATTATTTCTAGCCTTTCCCATTTAATCAATAGGGAAGTTTCTTGTTAGAATTGCCTGCTGTTTATCTGTATCTAGTAAGACCTGTTCCCGATGACTGCTTTATAAACAGCTGCTCTTCACCAGTCCCAGCACAGGGATTATTTCACCTAACCCTGTCCTACAGGGTCCCTCCCTACCGCTGAATCCCATTTCTGTTAGAAGATCATAGATCTTTAGCAGCCATATGATGAATGCTCTCTGCAAGAGACTTCAGCCAGCAGTATATTAAATGGGAGGCTATCTTTACCATTTTAAATAAACACGCCAAAACAAACCCAATCTCCTTCCGTCCCATCTTTTGGACGATTCACAGCTGCCTCTTGCCATGTTTTTCTCTTTGATTAGTAAGGGGGAAATCAATGCAACATTTAGACAGTGTAGATAAGTGAGTGGTGAAAACGTGTGCTGCTCTGATATCCCAGAAAGGCAGAGCAAGTCTGAACTGGGAATAATTGTGCAGAGGTAGCATGGTGCTGTCTTTCTGTCTTACCTATAACTCACAGCCCTGGCTATGATGGCAGTTTGCTCTATTAGCATTTGCTCACAGACAGGTCATTTTTCACCTAGCAACAAAGCAAGCAACAAGACGTGCTTCTAGAAAGTGGGACAGATTCAACGTTCATCTGGTGTCCCAATTTATAAATGAACCTGAAACCACTATGTAAAGGTCCATGGAAGTGATCAGTGATTTTTTGGTAAAAAATAAGATGATTTTTTTTCCTTTTTTTTTAAGCTAGCTGTATTTCAGATGTGTTATGCCATTCATTGCCTCTTGGTTATATAATACTTCTTGGCATTACTTTACAACATCCCTGTTACCCTAGTGTTGCTACCTTACCATACTGCAGACAGTTTTGAGTCACCATATAGATGTAGTGCACCATTGTGCCCTGCTAGCTCAAGAGGCTTTTTTTTATATGCCTCAGCCATCCAGCCATCTCCTGCACCTCTCCTTGAGCAGCCTGACCCCAGCTCCAGCTAATCCAGCACAAGGCTGAGCTGCTGCAGTGACACCTGGCTGGGGCAGCCACAACATGGATGGCAAGGAAGGCTGCCCAGCACCACAGGTTGTTCTTAACTTCTGTGAACAAGCTATGCTGGTTGGCACAAATGCAAAAGCTGCATTTTATTCAGGGGCTAGATGTGTGGCTGTATTAGACTTGAGGCAGAGCTCTGCAGAGTAAAAATGTGGCGTCTTGCAAATCAGAGTGCTTTTACAGACATGTTAGCTTATTTGTACTTGTGTGCCATAAAAGTGACATGAGCCATGATGCCTCAGCTGCTTTTCTGGATGGCTGAGGATTTTGCGGTCTCAGGTTCAAGGTCTGTACTAGACATACCTGGGGGAAAAAAGCCCAGGTTTTCATAGAGTTAGTAGAGCTGCAGAATACTCAAGATCACATTAAAAGTATCCAAGTCACTGTTGCTGGTAATCTAAGTATTTTTAAAAATTTAATCATTAAAGGTCTGACAGACATTTTCTGTGGGCTTTCTGTGTGAGAGTCTCTCACAGCAAGCCGAACCATGGCCCCTCTCCCATTGCACAGACCGCCTCCTGGAGAAAGAGGACTCCTCAGTGCAGCCAAACACCAGGGAGATAACCTGCTGGTTAAATAGGGCTGGGAAATGGTTTCATCAGAAACTTATTGGCCTTAAGGCCTAATGTAGTCTTGGGAGAAAATAATTCACAGTGAAATGAATAGTGCAGTAAGTAAGTAGTGCTGGCAAGGTGCATGTGCATGCACAGCTACCTCCTCCGTCACAGTGTCTGTAAGGAAATAAAATCTCAATGTGCGAGATATTTTCAGCTTATCTGCTACTGCTAGCGAAAGCCATGGTTAGTTTAACACATTTTGTCAGTTATCTAGTACTCAATTAATGTGACATGAAATGAAACGGCATGAGCACATATCATTCTCTGTTATATATTCCTAGTGAATGCTAATTAATTTGTCATTCCTCTTTCCATGCTGTACATTTACACAGTAATGAGTTGTAGCCATCTGGTGGCATAAAATGATCTTTATTTTTTTTTCATCTCTCCCCAGAAAGGAGAAAGGCAGATGGCCCTTCATGTTTTTCCTTATACTGTAACATATCCAGAAAAACTTATGCTCAACCCTGATGCTGACATCAACAAATGCTAATTTACACATGCAACTATGTAAGATAAGGAAAGTTATTTTAACCCTACATTGTTCAATGATTTAAAATAGTTACTGTGGCTGTTTTCCCTTGGGGAGCTTTCTGTGATGTTTTAAGAGAGCAACATCTGCATTTTTACCCTGAATAAGGAATGCTCTCTAAGGTCTTTTGCTCGTTAGAATGATAAGGTAAATATACTCCATCCTCATCAGAAAACTGCCCTACGGGCAGCAGCTTCTCTAGCATGATTGTTAAACCATGTAGAGCTGTGGCAGTAGGATAAAGGGGCTGCAAAATGATAAGACAGAAAGATGGGTAAATAATTGAAAGAAATGCTTCCTGTCTCAAAAAGATACGGCTGCTTTGAGCATCTGTTGCCCCAGTTTGCTGACTTTTGGATTGTAGGCCTGATTTATATGGAAAATGCTGATAGGCTTTGTAAGACCTGACTGATATTATGGCAAGTATATCTGTAATGGGAGGCAACACTATTTAGCTGACTTGTACGGGTACTTCAAGACATTGATTGAGTACTTGAACCTGAAGGATAACAGCAAGGGGAAATTAGATCTCTTCTGCTTTAAATTGCAATGCAGTGCTTAATGACTCAGGACTAGGGGGTGGTGAAGCATAGTTTTCTTATCGTGTAAAATCTGAATTTCATAAAAGCTCTTTTTTCCTCTCTTTTAAATGTTAATTTTAGACTAGAACTAAGCAATAACCTAATGGTGATATGAACATTGATTTGTGATAAAATCATTAGGCATTTTTGGGTTGACCAGAAACTCGACATATAAGACATTAGAACCTATTGTAAAAACCTTCCGTTGAATTTCAGTTAGCTTTGGCAGATTGACATTTTCCATAAAATAATGTTTTGACTAAAAAATTGCATTCCATCCCTATTTTGGTGCTCCTTCCTTCCCTTCATCACCTCTTAGTGTCGCCAAGCCAGATGCTCAGACACTGACTTGCAGGTCAAGCAGAAACCATAAAAACTCTTTTAATGTGTTTGGCCACTTCAGAAGTTTGTAAGAGAATATGTCCCTTTCCAAAAGCCATGCTGGCTCCTCCAAATCAGTTTGTATTTATCCAGGAATTGAGTAATCCTGTCCTTTTGTTCCTTTATTTGTGATTCTATTAATTTGCCTAGTACAGACTTCAGCTTTACCAATTCTTTTACCCTGGAGTACCCAAAGTCTCTCTTAAAACTCGGTGTCTGTTTGCACCATCAAGCCCTGAGATATCAAGGCAGTTTTAACCAGTTAACCACCACTGTTGGTACCTCACCTATTTCATCCTGGATTTCTCTTAGAACTTCTCAGGGAATAATGGAGATGTGTTAGTGTTCATTTCCAGTTTGTTCAGTATTTTCTTCTACAGCCACTTAAAATTTCAGATATTTGTTGCCCCCTTATTCTCCACCAATGAGTTCCAGCATGGCAGTGTCCCCAGTTTCTTCCAGAGTGGGTACTTAGAAAAGGAATTCATTCAGTTTACCTGCAGTGGCTTGGCCAGAGGCCGACCTTGTAGAGGTGTCTGATCTTTATTTTAAAAGTACCTTAAGTACTTTGACTCCTCAGAGGAATAGAAGTCACAAATGTCAAGAAGATCAAACAAAAAGAATGGGCAGGAAGAGCTGCGGTTATGTTTAATTTACTGGATGCACTGACAACTCTCACAGTGTGCTATCAAGCAAACTTTAGTTCATACAGATTGAAAAGAGTATGAAGACAGAGTAGCACTCTGGCTACTTGGTGGGTTTGTGCCCCCACGCAGAATTTTACCTGCCCTATCAGTATGTGGTGGCTAATCACCCTCCTGGTGAGCAGGTGCCTGGGTAGTATTCAGTGAGTAGCTGTGAATTCATAGTCAACTCTACCTGGTGACATATTTTTGTTTCTGTGTGTATGCATGTGTGGATCTGAAGACTGTAATTTATCAGTCTTGAGCGTATGGACAGTTTTATTGTTTACGAAAACAGAAACAACATGGCATCTGCAGAGCTGCAATCATCTACAATTATTGTTGCTGCATGCTGCTTCTCTGGTAAATTGAAAAGCTAGAGAGAATTTAGCAAAAATACACATTTTTAAGTTTTCTGATTAATTTTATTCACCCAATCACCTATACAGATCTCTCTCCCACACACTGTTTCTTCTATTCGTGCTGTTTTTATCTTGGTAGCATTATCTAGTTTCATTTATAGTAAGTCTTGTGACAGCAACCTGCTGATTTTTCAATGGCTTCCAACAGCATTTATTATCTAGCACTCTTCTTCAATCAGTGGGTCGCAGAAGCACAGTGCACTCAGGAATACTCAAGTAATGGGTTACAATCAACGACATTACACAGATGTGTTCTCCTATCTTTCTTTCTGCGTTTGGCAGGGAGTCATAATACCAACATTTGAAGTTGTAATAGGGCTCTCTGTCTAAGGGTCTCCAAGTGCTGTGCAAAGCACTGATAGATTCACTCTCTTAGATGTGCTGAGGAACACTGGTATCGGTGTTTGTATTTTACAGCAACAAAACCAGGATTTTATCTTGTCTTACAAGTTTATGGTATAAAACCAACTTTTTTTATCTTCTAAACATGTTAGAAGTTTCCCTTGGTGGGGGTTTCCTTGATGGAGGACACACAGGATGGCTGTAGCTGGCACATTTCCCTGGAGCTGGTTGGAGGCAGAGATGAACGGAGGCAGAGATGATAGTCTTTGTATTAGAAAAACATGGATTTGATGGAGGGACCACTCAGTGGATAAGGAATTGGCTGGAAGCTTGCACTCAAAGAGTTGTTGTCAACGGTTCGAAGTCCAAGTGAAGACCTGTAATGAGTGGTGTTCCTCAGAGATTGGTACCGGGACCAGTGCTGTTTTAACATATTTTTCAGTGGCATGGACAGTGGGATTGAGTGCACCCTCAGCAAGTTCGCTGATGACACCAAGCTGTGTGGTACAGTCGACCCACTGAAGGGAAGGGATGTCATCAAGAGGGACTTTGACAGGCTTGAGACATGGGCCTGTGCCAACCTCATGAAGTTCAACAAGGCCAAGTGCAAGGTCCTGCATCTGGATCAGGGCAACCCCAAGCACAAATACTGAGAGCAGTCCAGAGGAGAAAGAATTGAGGGTGCTAGTTAATGAAAAACTCAACATGAGCCAATAATCTGCAGGTGAAGACCAGAAAGCCAACTGTATCCTGGGCTGCATAAAAAGAAGTGTGGCCAGCAGGTCAAGGGAGGTGATTCTTCCCCTCTATTCTGCTCTTGTGAGACCCCACTTGGAGTACTTAATCCAGCGCTAGATCTCCCAACACAAGAAGGACATAGATCTGTTAGAGCGGGTCCAGAGAAGGGCTGGATAATCAGAGGGCTGGAACATCTCTCCTATGAGGACAGGCTGAGAGAGTTGTTCAGCCTGGAGGAGAGAAGGCTCCAGGGAGACCTTATAGTGGCCTTCCAGTACTTGAAGGGGGCCTGCAAGAAAAATGCGGAAGGATTTTTTACAAAGTCCTGATGGTTGAGTCCAACCATCAACCCTACTCTGCAAGTTCTCCCCTAAACCATATCCCCCAACACCACATCTAAATGACCCTTAAACACATCCAGGGATGGTGACTCAACCACCTCCCTGGGCAGCCTATTCCAGTATCTGACTACTCTTTCTGTGAATATTTTTTTCCCAACATCCAGTCTAAACCTACCCTGTTGTAGCTTGAAGCCATTACCTCTTGTTCTGTTGCTAATTACCTGTGAGAGGAGACCAGCACCAACCTGTCTACAATGTCTTTTCAGGTAGTTGTAGAGAGTGATGAGGTCTCCCCTTAGCCTCCTCTTCCTCAAACTAAACAGTGCCAGCTCCTTCAATCGCTCTTCATAAGATTTATTCTCCAGGCCCTTCACCATCTTTGCTGCCCTCCTCTGCATTCACTCCAACACCTCGATATCTCTGTTGTAGGGAGGTGCCCAAAACTGGACACAATACTCAAGGCACAATCACCTCCCTACTTCTACTGGTCACACTATTTCTGATACAAGCCAGGATGCCACTGGCTTTCTTGGCCACCTTGGCACACTGCTGGCTCATACGCAGCCACTTGTCAATTAGAACTCCCAGGTCTTTTTCTGCCAGACAGCTTTCCAGCCACACTTCCACAAGCCTGTAGCATTGCACGGGGTTGTTGTGGCTCATAGTTCAGGACCTGGCACTTGGCCTTGTTGAGGCTCATACCATTAACATTGACTCATTGATTCAATCTATCCAAGTCTCTCTGTAGAGCCTCCCTATCCTCATGCAGATCAACACTCCTGCTTAACTTGGTGTCATCTGTGAACTTACTGATGATGCACTCTATGTCCTTGTCAAGATCATCAATAAAGATGTTAAACAGAAATGGTCCTAACAGTGAGCCCTGAGGAACACCACTTGTGACCGGCTGCCAGTGGATTTAGCTCCGTTGACCACCACTCTTTGGGCCTGTCCGTCCAGCCAGTGCTTGATCCAGCAGATTGTATGCTCATCCAGGCCATTAGCAGCCAGTTTTTCTATAAGAATTCTATGGGGAACAGTGTCAAATGCTTTTCAAAAGTCTAGGTAGACAATATCTACAGCCTTTCCCTCGTCCAATAGTTGGGTCATCTTGTCATAGAAGGAGATCAGGTTTATCAGGCAGGACCTGCCTTTTGTAAACCCATGCTGACTAGGCCTGATCCCCTGGTTGTCCTTTATATGGCTTGTAATGGCACTCAAGATGATCTGCTCCATGAGATTCCTTTAACTCCTCCCCCATGCCCCAAAGCCTTATGGCCTTTGTCACTCAGTGTTGCTGTGCTTTGATGATCATTTAGGTACAATCTCTGGACAGCTGTAATTCTCCTGCTAAGTTTTGTTACCAGTGTTTTAGAGTTATATTAAGAAATCAAAGAAACCTCACTGGAAAAATTTTCAGGAAGCTATCTGACCAATACACCTCCTCTGAGCCAGGGTCAGGAGCATCTGTGTGTTTCTTGAATGTATCAAAATAACCTATCCTTAAAACCCTCTGAGACTGAGGTTCCAGTAACTTTCTGAGGTATTGTTTCCATGGGGTACTACACAAGTGGTATGCTGACATGTCCCTACTATCTAGCCTATGTGTCCCTTACTGCAAATTGGAAAATTTTTCAACAAGAGTTGATCTCCATCGTTTTTTTATACACTCCATAACTTTGCAGTCTGCTTTACATGTCCTTTCATTACAGTTTTAGAAAAAGCCAAGTTTATTTTGGTCTATTTATGTACCTCATTTTTTGAAATTTTATAGTTATGGCTATTCTTCTCTGAATTATGCCCATCCTTTCTGAGAATGAGCTGCTTAAACTGCAGCTGGAGGCCTTGAGTACTCTCCAGAGTATAATAATATTCTCTCTTGGAACTTTTTTTGCTCATATAAGCCTTAGTCTGGCCATAACTGTTCATTGAGGTGTGCCTGCCATGTCTGGCAAGTGTTGACTATAAAAAGAAATGAGCCTGGTAATAGAAAACTGGCTAAGGAGAACATGTAGGTTGATCCTACAAGGGCGATCAAGAGGGACCCTAGAAGAGAGAAGTGGCCTGAATACTGAAGAACTGCTAGAGGGCCTTAAACTGACTGGGAAATGTCTTAGGGCAACAAAAGGGGATGGCTCTGTCTTCAGGAAAGGAGATCTTGAAAGCTCAGAAAGGGGAACAGTCTTGCTAACTGGGATCATCCCAAACGAAATAGAAAGACAGCATCCTCAAGAAGTCAGGTGGGAGAATACCTAGGAAGTAATGAGAGTCTTACAGAAAGCCAGACTTTTATAAATTCCTCGGAGGGATCTTGCTAGGATTGGCAGGTCTGGGTTTCCCTACAACCCTTGGAGAAGGAACTCCTCTAGAAGAGTTCCTATGGAAAGGAACAATTGGAGAATTGTTGCCTGGGGGAATACTTACGGAGTTGTACCCACAGAATTGATTGGAGAGAAAATAACAGGTGGGAAAGGCTGGAAGAAAAGTCAAGAACATTGTCACTACCCCCATAACTGAGGGAAGGAAAGGTAATGCTGGTCACTTTGAATAGATCCTTTTTTGCAATAGTATATCTTCAATTCCAGATTTTGAGCCACAAAACCCCCCAATGCTGAAACATATCTTGACTGGTCCCCATTCCATGTGTGTGCCTTTAAGTTTTGCTTCTAGCATGGCCGTTGTACTTTACATTTTCTCATTTTCAGACTATTCCTCCAGTTGTTCAAATTCATTTTAAATACTAATCTCATCTCATCATGACCTACATGCTAACCCACCACTGAAGTCATTGATAAAGATATGAAATAGATTTGTCTTGGGACAGGCTATGTGACCTGACTTGAGTGACCTTCTCACTTGAAGCAATTGGCTAACATATTAATGTGCATTTACCTTATAGGCTTTCTTTCAGGCTTTTTTCTGAGAACAGAAATGAGACTGTATCAAAGACTTACTAACATCAAGACATGCTGCACCAGTAGTTTCTTTCCCTACATGAGACTAGTTATCTTTTCAGAGAAAAAGATTAAAAGATTTCTTACAGCTTGTTCCTGACAAATACAGTGTTGTTGAGGAAGAGGCTGCTTTCAGGGTTGGAAATTCTTCAATGTTATCAGCCAAAATGGTGGAGTATCAGCTTTCTTGATAAAAAGTTAGTAACTTTTTTCCACTCATATCTTTGGACAGATGTGGTTTTGACATCTTCTTTCGTCTTCATTTACTGTCAAACATGTATACTAGCTGAACTACAACAATTTTCTGGATGTATTAGCTAGCCCATTGACATTAATGAGGGATTTTCTATTGCCTTAATTGGCCAGGCCCTAACTGACTGCAGCCAAAAGGAGCTGAAAGCATGTTTCTATGCCAGCAGGAAAGAATAGTTACGTTCAGCAAATACTCCATCCTGGCAGTTGCAGCTGACAATCTCTGAATCCTGTAGCTCAAGTCTATTTAGCCTGTATTGATTCAGTTAACAGTTATTTTATCTTACAGTAACTAAGTATTGTAAAGCCATTTTGTCCTTGATACTAAACTGCATAAATAATACAACCAAGCCAAAAATAAAATAAAAACAAGTAAGCAAGGAATTAAAGCATCTTTACATGCCTCTCCTGTTTTCTATTAGCACATGCACACAAAAGCACTTGCTGTCCAGTTTGCATGGCAAGATGTAACATAAAAGCTTAGGCAGCTTTTAAATAATTTCCCGGTATGTTACCTTTCTCAGTTATTTTCCATTCACCTTTTTTGGGTTGGTTGGTTGGTTTGGTTTGGTTTTTGTTTCACTTCTTTTCTGTTTCCTTATCCTCTTGTTTTTCAACTAAATAGTTTGGCTGTGGTCCGTTCCCAGTTTGGCACAGTGAAAGGAAGGAATTACCAGGACCTGGTGGAATGGCTTACCAGACAGTAAGGTGGGAGGTCTTATACTACATGCAGCAGAGTATGGAAGAGCCCAAATGCTCTTTAACATGCTGCTGGGGTGCGGACTTCTCTGACGGAACAGGTGACTGCCTCTTGCAACTTTTTCTGCCTCTTGCTGGTGCAGAGGCTGGCTCCTAGCAAGGGCTTTCTCATTACTAATGGGTGCAGGAGCCAGCTGAGGAGGAGTCTGTGTTGCAAGGGTGAATGCTAGACTCGAAGTGTCTGATACAGGTCGTTTTGCCCTAAAACTCAATTGTACTTCTACCCAGCATAATTCTGAGGTAAAATATAAAGCCCACAGTGTGTTTGTGTGCTATAGTGGGAAAAAAAAGTGTATATCCAAGATAAGTCTAAGTGATAAAGCTTGGATAGTTCCTGAACTTTTCTATGCAAGGCTGAAAGGTAGGTATTTTCCAGAGCAAGCTTGTATTCTTGCCAAAGAGCACACTACTGCTTGGAGTAGCTTTCATAGTACTAGGCTTCTCCTTTCCCAATAGGCTGTGCTATTATTGTGTCTTCTTGCATAATATTTACCCTTTGTCTGTAATCACATTTGTTAAGAAGGGACGTTACCCAGCCAACAATACTCTTGATGGCATATGGTGCTCTTTAATAACATGTAAGTATTCACAAAAGCATAGAGTGTGCTCTAGTTTTTAGGCCTCCAGCTATCCCCCGTGGCTCTCTTTATTTATTTAAATGCACCATGAGAAAGTCAGAAGGCTTTTTTCCTAATACACCAAGCATAACAAATGGAACCTGAAAGCATAATAATGGAACAACATATTGTAGCTTGCAAAGTTGAGTGAATTTGAATCTTGCAGTGGAAAGCTGCTTTCCCATGTAAGTAAAAAAAAAAATCAGTTAGGTATTTCTGTATAGACAAATGGCCACCTTCTACTAAAACACAAGTATGAGACGGTTGTGAGTTGAATCATGGCCGTGATATCCAACATCCAGTAGAACTGTGAGCACTAATGCAGTCATTTTTTATTGTTTCATTTTCTTTGTTGAGTTGTTTCCTTTTCTTTGTTGAGTTGTTTCCTGTGCACAGAGTGATTCCCTTCTCAATTCTTATTTTCATCTCTTCTTGAAATATCTGCTGTGAAAAATGGAATGTTTTGGTTTTGCTCTCTGGTGTTGCAAAAGAGAAGTAGAAAAAATACTAAATCTTTACTTCTTAAAAACTTCATAGGCTGCCTTTTATACACCAACACAGCATGCAACTGCCCATCATGGAGTAGACATACATTGTTCTGGAAGCTTTAAGTAAGAGCTAAGTTAAAAAGCCTGTCTCAAAGACTGTATAACCCAAGTACACAGCAAGACAACCAACAGTTAGGTGTAGACAAAGAAACAAAAGACTACATTAGTCAATGTAATAAGCAACAGACATAGCATGGTAACCATGCCTTTTTTGGTAGTCATCATAGTAAGGAAAATTTTACAAAATAATCTGAATGCAGTTACTAAGGCAATTTATAAAGTGCTACCTTCTGGGTACCTTCCATGTATAGTAGTAACTTGCAACTCCATGGGTGTGTGATGCAAACTGGCACCATGAGCCTATCAGTCTCTTGATATTGTCCAGAAAAATAGGTCAATGAGATGAGACTGGATATGAGGTACCTTGGAAGAGAGCTAAGACTGGATGCTCTATAGCATATAGAAGCAGCAGCATGGATAGATTGCAAGATGAGATCGCAAATTGACGGTCTAGAAAAGCACTCTTTGCAAGTGGGCTCTGAATGGATGAGAGCAGATGGGGGAGAGGGCAGAGTTGTGCCTGTCTGAGCCAGAGAGGAGGAGGTTACAGAAACAGATGCATGGAGACGACAGCCTCTCACTCCAGTCCTGCACACACACTCACAACTCCCTTGTTAGACCTGTGTGGCTTAAAGTGCAGACTTCAGCTGTCCCAATAATCTTTCATGGATTAAACCACTGTCACCAGAGAGATCATTAAGGCCAAGAGGAGCTAACAATGTTAGCTTTACACCTTACTGTTAAATCATAAACAAGTTGAGATTTCATAGTGGGGTATTTCAGACTTTATCCTTAATTGTAAGGAATTCACAAAGAAAATACCTCTTGAAAAATGTATTGTGTGCAATATCTAATTTGTTCTGCAAAGCAAACTGCAAATTTTACACTAGCTTTCTGTAAAGACTTAGTTTTCCCGAGAAGTTTTCTGCATGAAGTCTAGTTACAAGATGGATTTTGTTCCCCCCTGGAATGAAAGGTGTTAATTCCTCACTGCATTTGTCTCATGAAAATTCACCAACTACCATGTTTTATGGTAGGAGGGAACAGAGCACTCCATTTCTATCTGCTCATTGAAGCTGCCCAGTCTGTGAAAGCAAACCTCTCTTTAAAATGCTTTGGGAATTAAACCCCAAGAATTAAAGCAAAATTGATGTTAACTAGATCTTCTATTAAAATTCTTGTTTTCTCCTTTTTATTTGGGTAATTTTGTCAGCTCCCACATGATGTGCATATTGCTTTCAACCACCAGCAGAGATTTCCATTGCCATGCAAAGGATCTGGCAGTAAATTACAGATATCTGACAATGTGCTGCTTTTCTTTATCCCAGTAGCATCAACCTACCTTACTACCTCTAAGTGGAAAATGTACCACAGTTACAGAAATTCATATGGATGCGTGTAATTGGTAACAAGAGATGCTTGCCTTTTTTTTTTTCCCCTGATTATTTTGCCTTTTAAAGGTCTTGGTTTTAAAGAAAACAGCTCTCTGAAGATCTGCATTGACTTTATTCTTCTAGCTATGAATTTTTGAATGGGTGCATAACCTGTGTCAAATTATTGATCTGGATACAGTATAAAACACCTGTTAGGAGCTGAAATTCATGGCGTTGCTTCATGGCATCCCTACACCAAAACCTTGAATGCATGTAGTGGAACAGCAACTACTTCCATCGTCACATCAGTCTTAAAGGACATAATATCTCTCTCTTCTCTAATGAGTATCGTTAACATCTATCAAATCAAGAGGCAGTGTGAAAACTTGCAGTTAAGCATTTAGCTTAAACTGCCAGCACTTGAAACATTTAGAACAAAAAATTTTCAGGAAGCCTTGGTAGGAATTCAATGAAAGAAGGAAATTCAGTATGCGTCTCTTCTAATCAATGCTTTCACAGGTCAGGCATTCAGGCCAGTCTTTGGACTTCTCTAAATTTTTGGCAACCACCACTTTGATCAAGATATGAGCTTGCATACATGAAATGATCAGCTGAATTTAAAAGATATTACACAATCTAGTGCCACTTTCCTTAGCATATTTAATATTTTCCTTAGCAAAATATTAGTGCTTAAAATTGTCAACAATTTCTTTCCACGAAAGCTTTCTAATCTTTCTAGAGCCTCTACTGAATGGCGTTATTAACTATGGTTTGTCACTTAAAAACATTTTATAAACAAACTTGGGAAGGGAATGAAGGAAATTCCCAAGGGAGGGAATGGATTTGCAATATCCCACCCTACTAACTAGTTATGTTTTTAGTGTTACAACAATATTTTGGGGTTCAACAGTTAGGAAACTCTCCATATTAAGCAGTTAACTGCTGTCCCCATTCTGGCTGCTTTAAGAATAGACAGCAGAGACAAACATTGAAGGAAAAGGAAGTATTGTTATCTCCATTTTACAGGCAGCAGACTGCTGGTGGAAGGTTAAATGACTGGCCAAAGGTCATATAGATGGACTTTGTTAGAGTCAGAAATAGAAGCATGATGGCTGGAGCATTTAGTCCTAAGACCAGTCCTGCTCTTTTACATCCCTGATTGCAGCTAAGATGGTTGTTTATATGGAAAACCTCAGAAAGTTTGGTTCAGATAAGTCTTCATTCTTCTGAGTGCTTATCTCAGCCTGGCTCAAACTCTCTGACTTCTCTGAGCCTGCAAACTGGATGTCTTACAAGAACTTTTTAAAAAATCTATTTCTGTATTTTAAATTCCAGTTAGAAGCAAGCACTAAGAGGGATGAAAAGGAAAGATAACGTGAAGCAAATTAACTTGCAAATCCCAATATGATTTGATCCAGCTGGTTTTGGTGAAAGTCACTCTGGTTCCTGTTTTTCACTCCTCCTTGCACTGGAAAAAAAGCCAATCACTTCCATGTGCACTAGAATTGAAACAACCAGAAAGAGGTTTTGCATGGACAGTGTACTTAGAAAACTGCTGGCAAAGAGATCCAGGCCTTATGATCTCTGAAGTGACTGAAGTGCGTGTTTGTGAACGTGTTATAAAAACATTTTAAATGGTATGTTTATCATAATAGATATAGTAAATCATGTGTAATGTTTAATAAGTAGTGGGGTTGGGTTTGGCAACAGAAAAGACACAGCACTTTCATTAGCAACACAGAGGCTTTCTTCAGTCTGATTTGGCGCTGGCTTCTGGGAAGATTTGTTTTATACTGGATATGCTTAGACTTTCAGTGCAGGTATTTGCAATCTGTCTCCGTGGTAAGGTGTAATAGGCTGGTGCTACTATTCAATATTAACATCACTGAGAACTTCCCACTACACAGAACCTGTTTTCAGTTAAACTTTGCAAACATGGAATGGTTTGGGCCAGATGTCAGTCTCAAATGGAATAGGATATGGAGAGAATGAAGATCTTCAAGAGGTCTGAAGAGGGTCAGGCAGCAAGAGCTGCACTTGTAAAGAGTGAGTAGAAGAACCTCTGCTCATCTGAGCTGTCCTCTCCCACATCTGGAATTATACTGAGGTTCCCAATTTGCAGCCATTTGAGTCATGACCTGGTTTAGTATCCCTCTGAGAGACTAAAAGTCTATTCTCATTAGACTCTCCATTACTTCAAGCAGCATAAAGAGTCCTCTGTGTGTGGTAACTTGTCCATATGATGACCACTTGGAAGTTAGATTACAGCTCCACAATTTAGTTTATTTTTTAAAACTTGGGATAATGTGCCTCTCATGAATGTACAACTTGTACATGGAAAATAAAAGTTACAAAATCCAATGTGCAAGAATGAAGATGTCCATGGAATTTTAATTAA
The DNA here is from genome assembly GCA_013400335.1 of Eurystomus gularis. Taxonomy (NCBI): domain Eukaryota; kingdom Metazoa; phylum Chordata; class Aves; order Coraciiformes; family Coraciidae; genus Eurystomus; species Eurystomus gularis. The sequence goes on along the minus strand of VZZY01002013.1, from coordinate 58,860 downwards.
TCCCTGTGTGTCCATTATAATAATATTTAATTACTATAATTCCATATCTTTCTGAGCTTGATAAAAACAGTGCAGAGGTACTTCTTGATCTCCAAATTTCTCTTGGGACAAACATGATGTACTCAAGAACTTCAAAACAAAAGCAATATGCACACATTTTTTTTAAAATGTTGGTTCATGTGCCAAGCCTATGTATATAATACATAAATGCAAATTACATCATAGTCAAGGGTTAGGGCACCTACATAATTTTTTTTTTAATTGTGGAAAAAAAAATTGAAAAATAATAAAATTTGAGATAAAATGTTATTTACTGGTAAATTAGACCATACAGCAGACCAATCTAATATCTGAATCAAATGGACTTAAGTGGGGAATTAACTAGGCTTTTAAGGTGCTTTCAAGGCTTCTGGCATCTTTCTATTACCAGTAAAGCAGTTCAGGCATTCTTTCCGCATTAATAATAATAGTTTTACTCTGTCTGAGCATGTCACAAGATTATTCTCTTTTTGTGCATATGGTATTTAAATGCACCTTAATAGTTGAACTGGGGAAACTGTCAAACTTTCAAGCAGTATTTTTACTGACACAAAAGGGTTTGCAATTGCTTTTATATTATTATTATTTTGCAGAATATTTTACTGTCAAACCAAGATTTAGGGGATTATATTTACAACGGCTCTTGCCAGTGCTTTCTTACTAGAGCTACAAATAATCCACTGTTTAGACCATGCCAGGAATTTCATCCTCAGTGCTTTTGATTTAGAGTTAGTTGCCTGCTCCTGTTTCCTCTCTGCATTCCCGCCCCCAATAAATTGTTTGTTATACTGCTATCATTAACCAAAGCTGCTATCTCTAGAATAGAGTTTAAGTTTCTCTTCCCCAAGAGAGTTAATACAGATAAAATAATTTCAGCTATCTGGCTCTTGAATTAAGTTCATGGGAATCCAAAGTAGTCCCATTTATTTAGGTGGTGTAAAACTGGACTTACTCAAGTACAATTCTGAGCAGAACAAAAATCTGTAATTTCAGTATATCCAGATTCTCCCTTCAATTTTTACAACCTCTTTGTTTTGTATGTGTGTTTATATAGGAGTATTGTTGGGTATTGTGTGGTCCAACTTAAGTATATGTTGATTTGATCCTAGTTATAGCTTCATTAGTACCTGTAACAAACTCTTCTTGGAAGTCTGTAAATGCATTTCCTTGCACTTACAAACCTGACTAAAAATTTAAGAAAAATTACCATTATACTTATTTAAGGCAGTGAATTGGTCAATGTGCCTCTATTAAAAAAAAAGTGTTGAGGTTATTTCTTAAATGGCATTAAATATTCATAGAATCATAGAATGTTAGGGGTTGGAAGGGACCTCTGGAGATCATCAAGTCCAACCCCCGATGTTTATTTATCATAATCATTACATACTGTGAGGAAAAGCTGTTGCTGGGGCATCTTGGATGCTTCCGTATGGTTAGTGATTGCTGCTTTCTAAATGGTGACAAACCATTGTCCACAACTTAGATTTATGGATTCAGTGTCAGAGAGCAGTATTAGAGACCCTGTGAAAAGGAGGGAGAAATTTGTGGAAGCTCTGTAGAAGTTCTGCTCAGTTGTAATTTTTTTGTGTGTTTTGTTTTTTTTTTAATGTATTTTTGAGATTTTTTTGAAAGGACTACAATGTTAGGCATCTCTGGGTGTCTGTGCTACCAACTCCCTCCTTTCTTGGCCTTGGCCTCCGAGGGCTGGAGTTATGGCAAAATAAGAAGAATGAGAGCCCAAGTGAGATTTAATTAGGCTTTCTTCTTCAAAAGTTAGAGCAGCTAGAAGCTTTTAAATGTTTCTGGAGCTTTCACATGAAACAGATTGGATAACTGCAAGAACTGCTGGAGCTTTAAAGGATCCATCTTCACATCGTGCACAGAAAAGGAATGCATATATTAGAGAAAGATGTTATGCTAGTTCAAGTTCATCTGGAAAATATTTTTTTTTGTGCAACAGAGACTGGTACACCAGCAAATTTGCCCTGGTGCCAGGGAAATCCTTTAAATAAGCCTCAATTTCTGTGGTTTATGGCATGTGTGCTCAGGTTTTCCCCAACAAGTACCCGCAAAGCAGTGGCAAAGCAGGAAAAAAGGACTCTGCACAGAGAAATTGCGAATCTGCTCTGCCTCTTGAAACCCTTTCAGTCCTTGAGTATGGTCAAACTGTGGGCTACTTGACTCTTTCATCCAATGCTTTTAAAGGAGATCACATCCCAGCCAAAATCTTGAAGCACTTTCCCTAGGCCAGAACCAGTCTGGTGAGTTGTTGCCCTCCCTGGCTTGTGAAGAAGTACCTGACTGATGTTGTCCAAGATGTCCTGACTGTTTAAGGGAGGAGAGGTTGTTTCACCCCAATGAAGTCTCAGTTTCAGGGCAGTGTGAGCTAGCTATCAGGTCCCATTGCAGGATGCAGCAACCAGAGACCATTATTTGCTGAACCTGGTTTGTGCTGTCCCAAGACAAAGCAAACTCTCCTAGCTCATTGGCAGGTTTCAACTCAGCTTTCCTACCTTGTCTCAAAACACCCTCACTCTTCTTGTTAGGCATCATAAATGCCATAGCAAGTTCTGGAATGTAATTTCAAGGCAGACTGCTTTTCCAGAGGGACAAGGTAAAGGGCAAGAAGCCAATTATGAGAGAGATACACAGATGAGTTGGTATGTTTAACAGCAGCATCTGCTGTGAAAGGCTACCGTCCAATGTGAGCCATTCATTTGCCATTCCTGTTGATCCTTTTCAGCTGAGCTGCTCCTTGCAAGCTTCTCTAAGTGATGGGACATGACACCATTGCATTCCTTCTCTTGCAGCCAAACTTCAAGAACTAAATATCACTTTTTGATTTTTTGGTAACATTAGCCCTGAAACTTTCCTGTCTTCTTCCAGGTTTTGTCCAATTTTTATAGACCACTTAGTCTTCAGCCACTCCTTGCCTTTTACATCGTATTATGTGATAGCTAATGGAAGGCTGTGTGGTCTCCTGGATAGGGATGAGACTGAGGTTTCTATGTCTGCATCTTAGGGAAAGTGCCTTGTTCAGGTATGACTTGTATATGTGCCAACCAAGACCCTTCCTCCACAAAGCCTTTGAGTACCTAGAATTGAGATGCGCTTTAATGATTGCTTTGTCTGTACTATCGATGCTGGACATTGGCCTGAAAACTAACTTCAAAACTTGCGTGAAAAATGTCTCTTACCTTTGTCCTTACCATGCCTTTCTGCCACTTCCCTGCCTTTTCTGTCCTTTGAATGGCAAGATCTCTTTTCACTGTCTCTGAAATACCTTATTTACTTTGCAGTAATATTTCTGGATGCAGACATGTGGAGAGTTAAGTGCTCTTGGTCTGTGGTCCAGGACCCATGGGTTACTGTAATACTAGTAGATTTAAATTAATAATACCATAAATTCATGCCACTGACACTGTATAAGTATTATTTATAGGTGACTGTTTAAAGGGAAACACAACCCTCTTTAGCAACAATGTAACTGCTGCAAAGCATTTCTCACCTCTATCACCTTTCCATTTTTTACATGTAAAGAAAAAAAATAGTAATTTTGGTGCTTAATTAATATTCTTTGTTATTTACCAACAACTGAGTAATCAAGGACTAGAGTTAGTCTTATAAAAGTGAATTATTTTGCTTAATAAGTTGCTATTAGACAGATACTTCCTGAATCAGTGAATAAGCCCTTTGATTTTTTCATGACCGCAGTGAAAGCTGAAGCTCATCAGCCCTAGATAAATCATAGGCCTACAGAGATCTGCTCTACTAAAAAGTCTGCAATTAGACAGTCAGCTTCCTAAGAGGACCTCTACCTACAGCTGTGTGTTGCCCTATCCAAGAGGGAAACTCCTCTGATCTAACAGTTGCCAGTTGAACTACTTGGAAAGTTAGTTTTTGAAATCACATGCCTTGGCAAGACTGCTTGATAAAGCCCTTGAAAGTGTTTTTCTTGCTAGTGAGTAGTTTATTATGTCTGTATCTGCAGCAATAATTTCTTATTAAAAGTTGCTCCATCTTCTATTTAATTTGGGGGATTTCCTTCAGTATTGGAAATGCAGGCTGACAAGAAGGCAGGATAATTATGTGGAAGGCAGTTCTAACTTAATGAAAGATTGAAGTACTATCAGGGATCAAGGTTTCTCAACAAATTATAAGCTAGGAATGCAGCACAGAATTTCATATCGAGACCATGGTGATGAAATATGTTCATATTATCTACTGAATGTGCTTCAGATATCTAACAAAATTAAAAGTGGTGTTGATTGTTCTTACTTAGCCTGCTAAATGTACTGAGGAATACAGGGCTGAAGTGAGGAGGTTTTGTTACCCAGGAAATATAATTTCCCATGTTTTAATTCCACTGTACACGGTGTCACCTAAGGCCTTACTTGCTTTGTGTACCTTCTTTGTGCCCCTGCCCATCCAGTCTGCATCTTAATACGATGGTGTACAGGGGAAATGTGGCATAAGGTCTGGGAAAAAAGCCCTTGAGAGCTGCTGGGAGAAATATTTTCAGCCTGAGAAGGCAGTACCTGGGAGCTGAATGCAAAGAGAGATCTGGTCCTCCACCACCCATGCTTGACCTTGCTCTGAATCCACAGTTCCTATGGCAAAGTTTCTCTCTCACCCTGCCCTAATTTCATACCTGTTTGTCCCACAGGAAGATCCCTGAGATGGTGCTTTCCTTGACTCTTTCCAGGCCCAAGCTGAAAACTGAAAGTAAAGTCAACATACCCAACACGGTGACATACAAATGAACCTCCTCCTTGCTGCTTCAGTGACAACCCGGTGATTTCCTCACATCCCCTTCCCTGGCTCTCCTCCTCTTGGCATCTTAATTGCCTGAAGGAAAAGCTGCTCTTAATTTACTCACTTGTTTCACTTTAGTTCTTCCAGCAGCTTTTAAGATATGTTTCTGTACAGCAGACAGTTGTGCTGTACATGTGAGGATAGGAGATCTCGACCTATTTATTGCCACAAAAAAATAGGACAGCTCATCTCTGTGATCTCTGTGGTGTATGAACCAGAGATGGTGCATGGTGCAGTGTGCATGTGGGACAATATGTGACCAATAACTTTCTGCTCTCTTTCAGAAGCTCTTGCTCAGAGGGATCAGAGCCCAACAGGAGTCTGAGTGACACTTCAAATCCACCAGGTTATTGTCTTAGCAAAGAGATGAGTCTCACACTGTCCTCTGAAAATTGAGGCAGGGGAATTTATTCTGCTGCTGTCACTAGTGAGTGCCAGAAATAGCGATGGACACTTGAACTGGTGAGAATACCTCTTTCCACAAAGAATGAAGGGCCATGTCTTTAAAAAGCTGCTGTGTATTTCCAGTGTGCCTGCACTCCATCTTGCCAAGTCTTGCCATGCAAAAGAGTGCATGTAATACATTTTCCAAGCATGCCGTCAGGTATGGTGGCTTCAGGGGCTTATGTGATTTGTCAGCGTTAAGGAGTCTAGGAAATACTAAAAGGATTAAATACTGTTATAGTTTCCTTGTAATGATCACAGTGCAAATTTTCTTTTAGTACTTCTAGGCAAACAGGTCATAATATCTGGAACAATTTAGAAAGCTTTAATAATTGCTCTTAGGCTTTAAATAAATTCTCAGAACAACATCAGCACATTGACATCTTAGTGCTGGGATGAGTCAGGCAACTTACCATGCATGTGTGATCAAATGCTGTCCTTGGATCAGGGGATGATAGTACTGGTATCTGGAAGGGAGCATTTCCACAGAGGCTGGGCTGGGCTCTCCATTACAAAAACTATTGCAAAAGGGACATGTCTGTAGTCTTGGGAGTTAACAAGGACTGAATGCATGGTTTGAATATACATTATCTATTGATGGTCCCTAAGTTGGGTTCAAGGCACAATTATGTGTAGGGTTGGAGAAGCTCCTGCTGCCATTAAAGAGTCTAAGGGGTCTGTCCTCATTAGGACGGTTGAGTAGCCTTTCCATTGCTGTTCCTCTTAGTGAAATGATGCGAGGTATAGACACAGAACAACTCTGTGTCTCAAACCACTTTTCTTCTTGTCAAATGTATTTTCAAGATAGCACAGTGCAGCCACAGTTACTCCACAAACCAAAGATGTCAATCTTCTAAACAAGTTTTTAAAATAAATTGTTAGATTAGCATATATCTCAGAGATAAAAAAAGCTGCTCTTGGATTAAATACACACAGCTGCTTAGTCTGTTTGTAATCCAGTTTTCCCTGTGGTATCTGGCAGTCAGAGCATAAAAAAGGCATTCTTGAAATTGAATTATTTCTAGAACTTTTATATACAAAGCATCTGGATACTTGGGAGAAAAAAAAAAGGAAAATGAACATTGCTCAGGCGTTGCAGTACTTATTAAAAGATAAGTACTTTCCAGGGATGTATTTCTGGTTAGTATAATTTTGAAAAATCCTCAGAAGACAATAGACATAGAGAATGAAGACAGTATATGTGGCACAACATTTCCTTGCAATCCACCCTTGCTTGAAGCAAGAATAATATTTTAAGTTACCAATTCCAACTAGTTTTCTTGGAAGTCAGGATTCAATTTATATTTACAAGTGCCTGAAGCTATTTTGAGGAATCCAAATAAAGGAATAGCCAGCCTTCAAAGTTGTCTCAAAAACGACACATAAAATGTTAAGCATACCTGTGGCTTGTACTTGTGTCATCTGTTATTATCTACTTATATTGTCTCTGGTTTTGAAATCTCAGAGGAACATTTTCCCTGCAAAGTGGTGCCTTGAAATGTAAATGTGTTTTCTGAAATGCATTTTATTTCTGAACCTTTTTTTTTTCCCATTTGAAAAAACAAAAAACCCTACAGAAAACAAACACATTCATTGCCCTGACAGCAACAGTTTATGAAAAAAAGGAACAAACCAGCCAACCAGGAAACCCTTTCATGACTGTGGAGTTGAAATAATTGTCATAATAGCTCTTCAGAAATGGCAAATTTTGGAGGCCTTTAAGAAATATGGACCTTTTCAAAAATATGCTGTAAAACCACAGCAGCTCACGTACTAAAATAGGGGCCTCTGACAGGGACTGGATCTGTGGACCAGATTAGCAACTGCACACCAGCACTGCACCTCCTTTTCAGGACGACACTAAGCACCAGTTGGCCTGGACCTCTGCAAGGCAGTATCCCCTGCCTAGTCTTTGCCATGCAAACCTACCACTGGGGTCCTGTGAAGTGCCTGGAGCATCCACCCATGGAGACAGGAGACTGAGGGGATAGTAAGCTTTGCCTTACAGAAATACTTAACTGAAAATACGTGCTGAGTGTTGTGAAGACAGCATTCAATATATATTGCTGGCATAATTCACTCATAGGGTCAGACTTTATAACAGATCTGGGAGGAACTGGCCACTGCTCTGCACTGAAACAGCTGGGGCCTTCCTGTGCTGTGAGCGTCCCTAAAAGACCAAAAAGGTTTCAAGCTTTAACAAGGCAGGTGCTATTAGAAAATGAGCCATGACTGGTAACATTTTGTTTAGAGAAAACTTCGTGGCTAGGGAAGAGATAACAGAAACAAAGGGTTTGTAAGCCATCTCTCCCTGCCCTCTGCAGGACTGGTGTTTCTGCTTTCATTCCAGCCAGCTCAGTGGATTTCTGATTGTAGCACTCTGTGCAGTCCTCTGTGGTCCCTAGGAAGGTTGTTCCTGTCACCTATAAGGTGACAGCTTATCTCTGCCCATCTCAGGAACCTCCCTGCTAAACCTGTGTCTCTCACTGCCTCACTGCTACCTTCTCTATGGTGCAGTTAGGTCTTCCCCATGCACAACTCAGTTGCCTCTTGGAGGATGATCAGCCCCCCTCCCTCGGGGGATTTCACACTACACCATTCCTCTCCTTAAGGGAAGAGCTGGCAACACACAGCCAAAATACACACCATCTGCCACCAGTGCTTCATCCATCTTTTGGGTGAACAGAAAGGTGTTTCTGGTGCCACAGGCAAAGGGGACGTGGCTGATAGTGTCCTGGTCTTATCTCAGGGGTTATGACAACAGCGTCCTGGAAAAGCTGTTAGAATGTGCCCTCCTGCTTCCAGCTAGGAAGAAAAAAGAAAGCAGAGAGTGCTTCTGGTGGCTGACCTTCCCCCAGTCTCCTGCAGTTTCAGTGTATCTTTGAATTAGTTGGAAATAACCATTAACTCAGAGGAATTCTAGGGGATGAAATTCAGAGTTTCTTTATTTTTTCAAGGTCTAAAAGATAAGAAACATACTTATTAGCAACTTCTGGCCTGGAAAAATGCTACTTGTACAAATCAAGAAGGGCACTGAATGCTCTGTAATCTCAAGAGATATTAATTAGCAATTTATGGGGTATCATGCAGCTCTCTGAACATTATCTTGGGCACAGAAATTCAGTTAATAGGTTTTTGTCCTCAATCATTTATTCACAGTTTTCTCACTTGAGATGATCCGGCTCTCCATGAGACTGAACTGAAAAGTAGATTGCTGAGACCATCTGAGTTAAAAAAACTAAAACCAGAAATAAGTCAAAGCTGAGTTTAATTTTGATTTTCTGTAAGGTGGAGATGGAACAATTTGTATTTAGCTTTGGGCATCAAGGAGCAGAGAGGAGACAGAAAGTTTTGCAATCAAAGAGAAGGTATACATAACTGCCTGGATTTAGAACTTCCCTTGACCTTCAAAGAAAGACACTGGGGTGCAGGGGAAGAAAAATGTGCAACACAGAATAGTGCTGTACTACTGAGTCACACATTTTAAGCTCATCTAAGCTCAATGTCTTGTCCCTGAAGAGTATTAAACTCAGAAATCTCAAAAAGACTCTAATCTCTAAGTGTATCTATCTAGTTATACCTCTCCATTGTATTCCCAAGTGACTGGACTAAGGCAGGGTATGCTTTCCACATTAACCCATCAGGGATTTTGAAAGCTCACGGTAGCATTTAGAAAAGCAGAAATCAAAGAAATAAACCTTTCCCACCAGCTTCATCAGTTATAAACTGCTGAAATGGAAGATAATGAGCATTTCTGGACTGTGCAGAAATTCTTGTAGGCTTCATTGAGGGTCCCATCTCACTTTCACCTTAACAAGAGCTTAAAAGTAATTACATACTTTCTTTTTAATGGCAACACCCCCTCTGAAACTGAAGTATATGAAAATGCCTTCCTTCCATTCCTGTTTCCCTCCTCACCGGCCTCCCCAAGCCACCACCAAGGTCTAAAAGTGGTGTTGTCATGCTACCAAAGTAAATGAACATGATTCACAATTTTCCATAATAACTGCTCCACATTAAAGTAGTTGATAATTAAAGTTATCCTTACTCCCAGGTGACACATGCAGGATGACAAAATAGAAGTAATGCGACAGCAGCAGAACCTGTCTCCTTTAATTACTCGCTGCCTTATTCTGCTGAATGACGGATCTTCTATTGAATTACAGAAGAGCATCTGAGTTAAATGAGAGGGAATATTTGTGGTGAAAATGTTAATGTGGAAGTATCTGCTGTGATAGCCCATAAAACAAAATCAATATACTTTCAGATTCATCATGCCTCTCCTGGGTCTGTGGTTGATTTTGCTGCGGTTTTCAAGGAATCAAAGGAGAGCTACAGCTCAGGCACAAGGCTGAGGCTGTGAAGCTCTAACCTGGAAACTGTGCTGGTTTTTGGCTGGAATAGAGCTCATTTTCATCATAGTAGCTGGTATGGGGCTATGGTTTGGATTTGTGCTGTGTTAATAATTCAGGGATGTTTTCATTATTGCTGAGCAGGGCTTACACAGAGTTGAGGCCTTTTCTGCTTCTTGTACCACCCTCACCAGTGAGCTGGCTAGGGATGTACAAGAAGTTGTGGAGGGACACAGCTGGGACAGCTGACCCCAACTAACTAAAGAGCTATTTCATATGATATGACGTCATGCTCAGGATATAAAGCTGGAGGAAGGGGGG
>VZZY01002013.1:13141-48837 GCA_013400335.1 Eurystomus gularis | reverse complement strand
GGGGGGCAGCGCGGGGATGTTCAGAGTGATGGTGTTTGTCTCCCCAGATAACCATTATGCGTGATTCAGCCCTGCTTTCCTGGAGATGGCTGAACACCTGCCTGCTGATGGGAAGCAGTGAATGAATTTGTTGTTTTGCTTTACCTGTGCATTCAGCTTTTGCTTTACCAATTAAACTGTCTTTATCTCAACTCATGAGTTTTCTCACTTTGCCTTTCTGATTCTCTCCCCCATCCCATGGTGGGGAGTGAGTAAGTGGCTGTGTGGGGCTTAGTTGCCATCTGGGGTTAAACCACAACAGAGACTTACAGGTCAGAGGCCAAATATGCTGCATGGCACAGAGTGGGTTGCTTTGAAACTACCTCCACTCAGTGTTAAATCAGCAACTTTGGAAAAGGTACTGTTAAACAAAGAAGCCAGTTAAAATTGGAACAAAATGACAGTTTACATTCTCTGGGCCAGGCTGGGTAGGTCCTAGCAGAGCTGTGCCTTCTTTAGGATAGTCTCATGGAGAACTGTAGTGCCATGGCTCTCTGGAGAGAGGTCTTCCTCCTGGTCCAGCTCTGCTCGCTGTGGGCCAGATAGTGGGGCTTGTCTGTACACAGCCCTCTGGAAAACCAGCATCTTGCAACAAGCAGAAGTTGTGCCTCTTGCATCCTAAGGACTGATTTGTCAGAAAGATTGCTTTCCTGTATGATTTAAAGTCTTAGTTTAAATAATAGCCTGAATTCAGAATAAATTGGTGAAGGGCAAAGAACAGGCACCCTTTTTTTTTCTTTCTGAGTAGGGAGATTTTTGTCTTTTTGCATCCGTTCCCCCAAACAAGAATGATGACACCAGGATCCTTCACACTTTTGTACTTTTCCAGTAGCAGAAATGTATGCTGCAGTTAACAAATGCAACATGAAATGCTCTTTGTCCTGAAGAGGTACTGTGTTCATTAGGACAAAATAACAGTTTGAGATAAAAGATTTAAAAGAAGATTTACTCATGAGTGAAATCTTACATAGAAGTAGCTGCTTACAAAGTCTTTGGAAGATGGAGATTGAGCCCACTTAGCACTGTTGGCACTGTCCTTCCTGCAGTGTGCTGGTCAAAGAAGTGAGTCCAAGGAAGTACAAAGTGAAAGAACTCAAAAACGAGCTGTGGTGACAGCAGAAGTGGGTGTGGGATTACACTGGTTCTTTAAAATGGATGCAAGGAAGGGCTTGATGCTCAGAAACAATGCCTGAAGGAGCAGGAAACAAAGTTCATTTTAACTTTAGCATAGTTTGGAGGGGAGATTAAACTTGACAGAAAGGATCACTTCCATCTCATTGGTGTTCCACAAGATGATATGCCAGACAGAGCAAAAGCCTTATAGTTGTAAACCTTCATCTCACAGTCTGCACTGCCAGAGCCCTTTTGTATGATTCTGATAAGGCTTTTTTTTCCACGTGCTTCTGCATTCTCCCTGTCTCCTGTGACATGAGGGTAATAAATTCCTGAAAGTAGGAAAGGGAGATGTGGATACATGCTTCAAAGCTTCTGAAGCACTCAGACATAGTAATGTGCTCTCTGCTGCTGAAATTCCTGTATTCATTTCTCCACTAGCTAATTGGAGTTGAGGCATCACTACTTACTCATGTAAGCTAAGAGAAAAATAGTTTCTCAATCTACATGTACAGCTCCATAAGGACAAGAAGCTTAATTTCAAAGACTAAACTATGACCAGCTGATGAGTATACCTGGGAAAAGAACAACTACTATTGTAAAAGATTTTATTCCGTTGCTATAGAAACCTCTACAGCATGGAGTGTCTTATGTGTGAATGGTATAGAAGAAGAAATACAGAAAAACATTTTATTGTACAAGACCAAGAAAACATGATCTTTCTTTCTGTACTTGTGGAAAACAGGAAATATGTTTTCAGCAAAGAGTGCAGTTATTTTGAATGTTTTGTCACTGGAACATTTTTCTCAAGCCTCCTCTGAGTTTTGAGAAAGGCGAGTGCTATCTCCACTTTGATTGCAAGCATTATCCTGTATTTCTCTCTCAGGGACTCTTGAGGGACCTTTAAAATACTTAATATTCACTCCCTCTGCTCAGCATTTCTAAATTATTTAAATGACATGAGGATAAATGCAGTTTAAGCCACTTCTGTGTTTGCAGGTGTCTGGACAGGAGCTCAGCCAGAGAAAAACACAAACAAGAGAGTTTATATTTTCAAAGCTATTTTAAAACCACCTAAAATGCTCCTAGTGCAACTTCAAGTTATGGGTCCACATGCAGGTGAACATGGTGGTCACAGTGGGAGGGTAGCTCAAGCAAGCACAACCACCCAAGAAAGTTTAATTCCTCCTGTTATTACCCTACTTAAAATCCTACATGAGGAGTGAGGCAGACTGACGTGTCTCCTCAGTTTCAGCTCTGATCCATACGTAAACCCAACTCCAGGTTGTGAATGCCCACTGACTGGATCCTCCTAAGTTAAAATCCTCGAGGAGAGGCTGTAATTCTGCTAGAACTCATCCAGCTGGCCAAGAAGCCAATCTGGCTATTTAGCTTTACACAGACTTGGATTATGCTTTGAATTAGATCTGCAGTGATTTGAAGCCTTCTACCCCCAAATGACCTGCAGTGCTGCTTAGACTGGGCAGCACAGGTTGCACTTCGGTCCATCTTTCCAGATGTCAATTTGTCCAAGCCAGTGGAGGAGGCCAGTGCTTTCTCGTGGTTGTAAATGTTTCAGTTAAAATTTGCTCCCTGATATCAGCTGAGCTGTGCTATCAGACTCTATATGCCTCAGCTGTGAAGTAAAGTGGGTTAGCTGAAATCACCTAAGGCAGTGGCTTTACCGTGAAGAGCTGAATTGCACTCACAGTTCGTTGCTTTTCAGTAAGAAAAGTTTTAAAGCAGACACTGCACAGGCCAAGTTCTGTTCAACAGTTTTCTCCCAAGAAAAATATTTAAATTTTTAATATATTAATTCCATCTTTAAATCACACCTTCCCTAGCAGGCTCCAGTCTACGTTTACCTAGCCACAAAGCAAAATGGTTGAGATGACAATCTAACAAATCTTCCTGGCTTTTAGTATGACTTCTAATTTGAAGAAGTCCAAATATAGTTGGTCTGTATTGAACTTCTGAACACTACAAGAGTACTAAATACCAAGATGTCAAGGGATGAGATGGTGGTTGCGGTTGTTGTGGTACTTAACATTGTGGTTTTGCAGACAGTTTTCAAAATGGTCAAGTTTATATCTGAAATTCTCAGAGTGAAGAAAGGCACCAGAAAATGAAAGCTTTTTAAAGCTGGGAAGTGTGCTTTGTGCTTGCTGTCCATCTCCTGGCCTGGTTGTTACAGGGACCACTGCTATTCTTAGAGGGAGTGGTGTTTCAGGAACTCCCAACATACAACATGCGCTTGAGACCTTTTAAGACACAACTGTGGTGAAAATCAGATTATCTGCATATGTCCTTGGCTGAGTTCCCATTTTTGCTGAGAGCAGGGCAAATTACTGAAAGTATGAATTGCAGCCATGAACGCAGGTCTTCCCTTTCTGCTCCCAAACACCCAAGAGCAGTTGTTTCTCACAGGTTTAGACTTTTTCAACGTGGTGGAAATTCTTCCAAACCCCATGCTAGCATATTTCAAGTCATGGACAGCTTGTAAGCCTCTCTGTGTCCTTGGTTTTCTGGATTTATTTTTCTTACTCCAATTAAATTTTACTCTGGCTTTGCCGTTTTAAAGACATTTTCTATTACTTGTGTGGGTAAACAGAACAGGATTTAACTCTTGTTTTCTGTGTTATGATGCTCAACAGTCCACAGTCCATTTCCTTATAAATGCATAAGTAGGTTTTGATATATTTAGCTAAGTAAGCATATGGCAAAAAGCATAACTGATGTGTGTGTTTATAAAAAGCAGGTCAATGCTTGATTTAAATCAGAACACACATGATTTGCTCTGAAACTACTAAAATGCCATTTCTGGGACACTTTCAACTTACATTTTTGGCTTCTATGTTTACAAGACTCAAAATATTTCTTAAAATGTCTTTGATTTTTTCCAGGTTTTGGTACATTACGTTATGATACAATTATTTGTAAAGAAAGTTGGATGTTCTTTCTTGTTTGTGTAAAGCCAATATTTTCCTGTCTTGTTCATATATGGTGAAATGTGGAAGTACACGGCCATTTTCTAACATCCTGAATGTTCCTGGTCACCTTAGGGTAGAAATAGTTTTCTCAACTGAGGTCTGAACAACTATCCTTCTAATAGTCTAATGGTTGCCCATTACTATCATTGGAATAATATTTCATATTATGTGTCTTATCCTTGAGGAACACCTATGAGCATGTCTCACTGACTAGATCCTAATTAACAGGGACCATAATTAGCCTTCTCAGAAACACTTATAATTACTGTTGCTGGAGGGACTGGCCCCTCAGCTGAACTCTGTGCTAGCCAACCAAGGATTTTGATATGAAACAAATGCTTCACATTGGGAAGCTGAGGAAATTCATGCTTTTAAAACAGATAACTCATTGCAATATTTAGGTAAATTGGAGATAATCTACTCTGTAACAAAGTATGGTTTTTAACATTTCTATGTGCTTTGTTATAGTCTGTCATGTTTTAGACATCCCAGACAACATTTGGGAGAGAAGCATTTGGGAGTTTTTCCCCAGCTATATTATTTCATCAAACAAAAGACTAGAAAAGCTGCTAGTGAGAGAAGCCCCCTCTCAGACTGGAAATGGAGGTGGTGGTGGTTTAAATACTATTGAGAACAACAGAGAAGAGAAAACTGAGAGGGTATCTAATTAATGTGTATAAATATATGAGGGCTGGGTGTCATGAAGAAAGGGGCAACCTCTTCTCACTTATGCCCTGCAACGGGACAAGGGGCAATGGATGCAAGCTAGAGCACAGGAAGTTCCACCTCAACATGAGGAGGAACTGCTTTACTGTGAGGGTTACAGAGCACTGCAATGGGCTCCCCAGAAAGGTTGTAGAGTCTCCTTCTCTGGTGACTTTCAAGACCCGTCTGGATGCGTTCCTGTGTAACCTGCCCTAGATTCTATGGTCCTGCTTGGCAGCGGGGTTGGACTCAATGATCTCCAGAGGTCCCTTCCAACCCCTAACATTCTATGATTCTATGAGAACAAATTGCTGCAGGTTCAGCTTGTGTACATTGTCTCATGAACTACCTGAGAGAGAAACTAGTTGGTACTGTGGGACAGAGCGACAGACTGGCACAGAGAGAAACAAATGGCAGAGGCACTCATGGTAGATGACTCAGAAGAATGTATCCTAATGTGTAAAACTGATTTTATTGTTTTGCATAGAGCCAGACTGATAGTGCACAGTGCTCTCTGGGTAGGAAGAAGAGCAAGCTACACCTCTCTCATCCTGCAGAAGACCAAGCTCACTATAGCTCTGTATTTCTCTGAGCAAGGGTGCAATTCATGCTTGTTACTAAATTGGTTGTCTCTTTTTACAGTGTTGTCAGTATAAAAACTTCAGTGCCATTAGAAGACACTGAAATCACTCTTAATTTTATTATTCTAGCGATCCAGATAAAGGTACATGATGTTCGAAGACGTTTTTACTTTTTTATTAATGTCACCTTTCTTCTACTTACTGCAAACATACATTGTACTGGTGCAAGTGTATTTAAATCCCCTTGAACAGAAAGCTCAATTGAAAGCTGAACTGTGATATCTTTATGCATGAAGAAAAGACACTCATTTATTTATATTAATGTCAAGCTTGTCTACTGCACTTTTTCCCTCATCTTAATTGAATGTGCCTGCAGTAGCACACAGGGCATGTGCTTAAAAAGGAAAGACTAATTGGAAGAAGCTGTCAAGTTAACAGATATTTAGCTGGATAGATTGCACTTCAGTAGAAAAATTTCCTCAGGACAAGCATGCACAGTTTATGAAGGTGTATGATGGATGCACAAGGAAGAATGTAAGAAGATACCTGTTTGGGAAATGTGTAAGGCTGCTGTGTAATTACAGTGGATCTTTTAATCTAGAATGGATAAAGTACTAAAGAGATTACTTCCCTGTAGGTTACTGAGGCTTTCATGGTTTCTTTTCCATCTTATTACAGCTCCACTTTAGCCCTTCCGCACTCTAAACAGGGAAGTTGGTTGTTTCTTGTGTCACCACTGAAGTAACAGAGGTATAAGAGGCAAACAAAGATACATTCTCCATCTGTTATGTCTTGCTGTTATGGCTGCAGAGCTGGGAACGCTGGTTTCAACTTACTGAAAAAATATCTAATGCTAGACTGAGTATATAAACAATGTTAGCCTTGCAATTCTTGACTAAAGTCCTAGACAAGATAATGATCTGATCCTAATGTTAATATGCCCTTATTTACATTAAACTCAAACATATTTTCTCTTTTTTTCTCCAAAACATGTCTTTGACATGTTATCATAATAAACATTGTCCTGGTTTTGGCTGGGATAGAGTTAATTTTCTTCATAGTAGCTGGTATGGGGCTATGTTTTGGATTTGTGCTGAAAACAGTATTAATAACTCAGGGAGGTTTTCATTATTGCTGAGCAGGGCTTTCACAGAACCAAGGCCTTTTCTGTTTCTCACACCACCCCACCAGCAAGGAGGCTGGGTATGCACAAGAAGCTGGGAGAGGACACAGCTGGGGCAGCCGACCCCAACTTACCAAAGGGATATTCCCTACAATATGACGTCATGCTCAGGATATAAAGCTGGAGGAAGAAGAAGTTGTCAACTGTAGTTAAACCACATCAACATGTAGTTTAATCTTTTAATAGTGGCTATCTAAACTCTCTTCATGCCAAGCCTTGTCAAAATGTTGGCATTGATACAGACCTTTGGTTTGAGAGGTCATCTGTTCGTTGGTCTCCAATATGACCAGCTGTTTTAAAGGCTGTATCTAGCACAAGAATCTGTTATTGCTGAAGCCTGTGCAGTGCCCTAGAGTCATAGAATCATTTGGTTTGAAGAGAACTGTAAGATCATAAAGTCCAGCTGTTAGCCCAGCATTGCCAGTTCACCACTAAACCATGTCCCTAAGCACCAACATCTACCCATCTTTTAAATACCTCCAGGGATGGTGACACCACCAACTCTCTGGGCAGCCTGTTCCAGTGCTTTACAACCCTTTCTGCAAAGACATTTTTCCTAATATACAACCTAAACCTCCCTTGGGGCAACTTGAGGCCATTTCCTCTTCTCCTATCTCTTGTTACTTGGGAGAACAGACTGACCTCCACCTCACCAGAACTTCCTTTCAGGTAGTTGTAGAGAACAAAGAGATATCCCCTTGGCCTCCTCTCCTCCAGGCTAAACAACCTCAGTTCCCTCAGCCGCTCCTTGTAAGACTTACTCTCTAGACCCTTCATCACTAGCTTGCCAGTGCAACTGTGGTATCCACTGGGAACATATCTTGTGTAGTGTTCTAGGAAAGGGAGAAGAAAAATGGCGTAGAGAGACAGAGGGAGCCAGGGAAGGTGCTTGCTCCTGACCTTTGAAGTGGACGTGACAACTGTGCCCTATCCCTGGACCTGTTAGCCACAGGCATCACACTCAGAGCCTGAGATGCTGACTAGCATCAGGAGCTCCAGGCAAGTGCTAGGGCTGCTCTCAGTGCAGTGCCCTATCCTTTAATGGTGTTTATGTGCTGGTTTTATATGTTGATACCCTTTATTGTCATGTTAGCAAACAGGAAGATAGTTAACCTATTTTTAGCTTTCATTTTATACCACTATTTATAAAGAGTGAGCTGCCCCCAAGCCCTCTGAATAAACAGTTAGACTGGGTGTGCAGTTTTCCAATGCTTCACATAAAGAAGGGCTTTGAGAGAAAACTATGTTACGAGATTCTTCTGAAATGAGCAAAAGTTTTTTTCCACTGACAACAGGCTACCTGTTTGCACCCACATTCCCGCTGTTGCTGCAGCTACAGATGGCCTAACTGCATTGCTCGTTCTTTCTCAAAATAGACTATACAGAAGCCCTCCTGTTCCCAAAGGTTGCTTAGGCACTTCCACTGGAGAGAGACTTTGCTGCAGTATTTATACTGGGAGATTCCTTCTTTGATACTAACAACATTTTCAGTTAGCTTGATGGATGTAGCGCATTTGCACTAAAACACTACAATTTTTTTTATTTTTTTTTTTTTAAGAATGCAAGCAACTGTTTTATACTTTAGGTAATTCCATCTGGAGAATACTCCAAATATAAATTCATGTTCCAGAAATGTATCTCTGTTTATTTCTCAATAGATCTAGAGGAAAACAGAAGGAAAATCAGCCCAGAAAATATTTGATGTAACACTAGGATCTGTACCACTGTCCCTTTATTTACAGGCAAATTTAAAAGAAAACTGAAAAGGCTGGGGAAATACTTGTTTCAGATGGATACATCATACTGCTGCTTTCCAGTATCTCCCATGGTGATCTCCTGGGGCCTGGTAAAGTTCATAGGCTTACAAAAAGAATTCAGTGCTTTATGAAACTGCAGCCAGGGTTTAATATGGTTTAAGACTTGCACTATTTGATAATTACATTGTACCAAGAAGGAATGAGCACTTTTTCTCCCATTAAATTATAACAGAAAGCAGCACTAGGCTATTGGAAATTTCAGCTTCCACCCACTGATTCTTGGAGTTAATTACCAGTATGGCTGGTTCCAGCTCCACAAGCCACACCTGATAAGCAAGACATTGCAAGGAGATGGTCATAAAATAAAATATTTACCTAAGCCCTCATTCTATTTTCAGTAGTTTTTAGCATGCACTTGATGCTACACTTAATACCGACTTAAGGATTTACACACATTTAAAGTTTTGCTCTGTTAGCATTGCATTTGAAACAGATAATATTCTTATTTTAATTTGCAGAGTCTTGGTGCCTCCGCCTGTTTGAGGCCTCCTGCTGGCACCGGCAATGTCTGCTCTGGTTTCTTCATTGTTTGGAGGGGACTATTGAAAATAGTACTATTAAATTTTGCCGCTTGGTGGCACTAAAAAATAACACAAACTGCCCTTGAAAGCGATGCTGTAAAACATGGCCAAGTGGCTGGTGATAACCAAGCCCAGTGGCCCTCAGAAAGGAAGACATCAAATGAGCAGAAATCTCACAGCTGTTTTGCTTGTGGTAGATGTTAGTATGTTTTTAGCAGAGAACATTCCCGTTGGGATGCTACTTCTGCAGTTGGACATGAAAGCAAGCCTCTTCCTTAGCTGTTGGCTCTGCTGGCAGATGTTCTGTATTCCTCTAAGAATCGTCTGTACCTACCTGGGAGGGTTTTTTTTCTGGAAGTCACAAAGCCTTCATTTGCAGTGCCTCAGTTCAGGTACTGCCAGAGAGTTTCTTTCGGACAAGGAGGTTTACATGAATCTCCCTGGGGAGCCCCACAGTGTAAATATTATTGCCTGCTTGGCTAGAAGAGGCACGACAGGGCCATGTAAGGCTGTGTGTGTGTATGTGCGCGTATGATTTGACTGACTTACAGCCACTGCTAGTAGAGAAAATGAAAGAACTGGACCTAGCATTTTTCCAGGTTCTTTTGCATCTTGGTCGATAATACCCAGTAAAGGTCAAGTGCCCTAGGAACTGATCTCATCTGTGGTTACATTCCCTCTCCCTGGTGCACCTTTTCTTTCAGATCTGAACTGAAATACTGTTTTTCTCTTTCCGCCTGCTCAAGATTTTTCTTGCTGGGGTTATTTACTCAGAACATGTAGCAACAGGGCAAGGGGTAATGGTTTTAAAATAAAAGAGGATAGATTTAGACTAGATATAAGGAATAAATTCTTCACTATGAGGATGGTGAGGCACAGAAATAGGTTGCCCAGAGATGTTATGGGTACCCTATCCATGGAAATGTTCAAGGCCAAGCTGTACGGGACTTTGAGCAACCTGGTCAAGTGGGACATGTCCCCACCCATGGCAGGGGCGTTGGTACTAGATGATCTTTAAGGTTGCTTCCAACCCAAACCATTCTATGATTCTATGATCCTATGAACTGAGAGCTGTTTTTCTGTCTGATTTTCTTTTCTGTCAGGGCTTCATGTAGTGTGTCTTTGAGTCCCATTAAAGCTCTTATTAAAAGAAAAAAATTTATAATAATTAGTGCCAGCCTTTTGAATAGGGAAGCATTTTCAGCGTGGAAAAGACCATTGCAACAAAAAGGGAACAGGCATCTGAAAAGCAGCATCCTCCTTCAATTTCCTGGCATTTCTAGAATTAAGGCTATGTCTACACTTTTAAGTACTACAGTCAAATAGGAGCACATTTATAGACCAAACGAGTTGTTGCTGAGGACTCAGTACATACCCCACATATTTTTCAGAAGGTGTGAGATCCAACTTGAGCGTGCTCTGTGGAAGGAGCACACCTCACAGGTAGCTTTGGTTCAGAAGGAGTCCAGTCCCTGCACTCCCATGCTGTTCGGTGACACGAACTGAAGGCTAGCAAGTGAGGATCCCTGGGACATTCACCACAAATGTGGCCACCCAAGCCAAATAAAACGCTTCTGCTTTCTGAGATGAGAGCCAAATTCTCTGTCGTGTCTCTCAGGCTGTGGACAATTCAGTGGAATTGTAAATTGTTGCTATCAGAATATGTTAGCAATGATAATGAAGTAGGCTGGCCTGGGAGTTTATTACTGACAGAAATTACTCTTTTACAATGATTTAAACCTATCTGTGTTGACTGGAAGTTAGCACCACAGTAGAAGTGAGTGTCTTGCTGAGTTAATACAACCAGTCCAGGAGGATGGTTCCCATGTAATGCATAGCCAGTACTACTGGCAGTGCCTCACCCCTGCTAGGAAGCAGATTTTTGTGTTTTGGATGTCCTGGAAAACTATTTGGAAATTGGAAGATGGAGAGATGAGGCTGCAGAGTTGACAAACTCAAGGAATGGCAGGGATAGATGTCATGGCGGTGGGTGAAAAGAGTTAAGGAGGGGGTAAGAAGGTGGATGGGAACTTAAACCGAAGAAATTGGGTTTTGTCATCTTGAGTTTGAAAGCTGGAGAAAATTCCACCCTGATGGATAAATGCATGGCCAGGAAAAGCTGTATCTGCACAGAACACTTAAGCTCAAAATAAAGATGATCCAGAAGTAATGAAAATAATCTCTCTGAGTAGAGGCCCAGAGGAGTCTCCACAGGAACAGCCATTATCATCTGGTTTGTGCAGCACCTGGCGAGCTGGAACCTTGCCTATGGCAGCTCTTACAATATAGATGTTTGAGGCTAAACAAAACCAATCAGATCCATGTTACTTTTATAACAAGCAATAACTGAGTGAAAAGTATTTGTGTAAGATCTCCTCAGTCTTGTGAGACTTAGTGTAGTTAATCACTTTATTAATTTGTGGCTTTTACATAACCCAGCATAACTGACAATACCAATAACAAATATCCTGTCTAAAGGACAGGCAAAGAACTGAAATACAGACATGAAGCTGTAACTCCTGGGTGTATTTCTGGTGTGTCAGTGTCTGACTCTTAAATATTATCAGAAACTCATTTTTTGAGTTTTACCACAGTAGGCTATATCACTGTCAGCAGCAAGCATCAGCTAAGAAAAAATGACCTTTAAAAAAAGGCCTTTAAGAGGTTAAGTTTACTGTGTACTGCTGACACTATGAAAAATAACCAACATATTGTAAAAATCACACTTTAAAAACAAAAGCCAGACAAAAATATCCATTAGAATTATTCACTCAGCAAAAGAAAAATTGCTGGAAGGTATTCCTCTACCATGCTCATGCAGTAGCAGGTTTACTTGGTCATAAACAAAAGCTGAGGCCATCACTTTGACAAGCAGCACATTAATAGCACAGACTGTCTTTAATAGTCAAAGGTAGTGAAACAGAATGAGGGCTCTCATTAAAATGACACATTCCTCTTTGCAGCAGGCAGCCATTCAAGGCAATGGTTCTTTGGCAGTATCTTCCAGAAAAAAAAAAAAAAAAAAAGATAAAAATAAAACTTTCTAACAATTGATGTTCACTGAGCATGAAGTTTCACCCTGCATACTTGAGGCTGTGACTTCGTCCAGTGACTTGCTTCATGTTTACATTTTATTTATGTCTCATTGACATAGAAAATCAAATGTGTGAATTGTGTTTGTGTAAACTTCAAAATGGAGAGTGTTGTATAAAAAAAAAATTCACATCACTGTGTGATCATACAAAAATAGCAAGCAGACCACCAAAAAAAAAAAATTTCTGTGCAAACTCCCTTCCTTGTTTTTGTTAACGATGATGGAAACTGCCTCCTAAAAATTTCAAGAGTTACAAGTTAAACAAGATGCAAGACTGCATCCACTGTACTGCAGCCCATTATCCTCAACAGGTATCAGCACCAGGGAGTCATCGTCAGAAACTCAGGATGGTCACCATTGCTCCATCACAGTTATTCAAACAAGAGGTGGGAACAGGCACAGCCTGATGGAACATTCTTCAGGCAGAATTACTATAGGAAACACATTAACATAAGATACATCCTTTTCCAGCTAATTGACAGCTGTGTAAAGGTTAATGCTAAAATCAACTCTCAGCAAATTCTATAGATAATTGTTGTGAACATGCAAATATTAATTATACTTCACATCATTCTTTACAGAGCATCCAATTAACAGATGAAAAATTAAGAACTTAACATCCTGATCCTGCTCATACCCAAAACTGTATCACAATGCCACTGGTTCCAGGTTATCAGAAGCTTCAGTATGAAAGGAATGGAAGATGACAACTATGACAATATTTTAAAACAGCCACTAATCCGAGGAAGTAGAGATCACAAAGTCTGACTTCCATACTAGCAAAGCTAGATGAAACCATAATAATATAAATAATAGATTTTTGCAGAATTCTGGAAGAATAATATAATAACTTCAACTGTTTACTGTAGGTATGCACTGCAACCTATGTAATAAATGTGAAAAGAGAGAGACATGACATTTTTAACTATGGAAAGATTAGAGTAATCCAAACTAAAATTAACTGTAAAATGCCTCACAGAAGTCATGCAATACTGGATGACTAGGTAAAAAAATGCCAGATGAAACAAAGTGATACAGATGGAGAGGGAAATGATGCATTTGTGATGACAGACTTAGCTATTACCAGTCAGAAAAGAGATCTTGTCGTCATTGTAGAAGCTTCTGAAAATGTCAGTTTATCACTTAGCAGTAGCCAAAAGGACAAATAGGTTAAGAAGAGAGCCAGAAATAGAAAATACCTCAACACCAATATAGAAATCCCATGTGTTTCTCACATGGTGAGTGATGTATACAATTCCAGTCTCTTTCAATTCTGAGCAAATTGAGAAAAAACATAGTGAGGGGTATAGTGGTCATTAGAGGTAAGGAATTTCTTCTGTGGATGCCAAGATTTGTCTTCATCTTGGGAAGATTCTCTATGCAGGAGAATAGGTCAGAGATTTATTGAAACAAGATTGGTATGAAGAATGTGAGCAGTAGAAGTATACATTTTCCATCACAGCACAAAATTAGAGAGACTAAATTAAATCATTTGGAAGCAAATTTATAAGAAATATAAGTAAATACCTTTCATACAATGTTACTCAATTGAACTCATTGACACAGGAGGTTTTGGAGGCCAAGAGATTAAATGAGCTCAGAAAAGTGATTAGTCAAATTGATGGATGGAAGTTTGTCAGAGGCTGTTAAACTCAAGAACCATGATTCATGCTCTTTGGAAGTCTCTGAACAAGAGCTAGCAAGGGGCTAGAAATGGTCGATACTATGTATTCAGTCTGTACTTGTCATCCTGTAATCATATGCTGATTCCCTCAGCTACAGGCAGACCTTTGACTGAAACAGTATGGACACTCACAGGGTCCTGAACCTGTATTTTATCCAAGAACATGCCAATTTCTTGCAAAACTGTGAGTAGTCAAGAATCCTTACTTCTGTTTATCTGTCTTGGAAATCTTCTTCAGGTTTCATTTACTCTGTGGTCATTTCCACTCACTACAGGTTGAATAGCTGGTACCAAACTTTATGTTGTTATTTCTTGGTGGTTTGGGGTTTTTTTGTTTGGTTGGTTGAGTTTTTCTAAGTAATGTTATGCATCCAGGTGGTAAGAGAAACGACCTTTCTGGAGAAGAATGAACCTTGTATTTGTTTTCATCTCTCGCAATCTCAGTCTGCGTTAAATAGGGTACTGTGCATGAACGATTTTCAGGAATGGAAATTACAGTATGCTGTAATTACTGCCTTATTCTTCAGATACCTGCCATTTCCAGGACTGTGCTTTTCAATACATTTTTGCTGTTAAAACCTTGACATTCCACTTGACAGTTCTATATCTCCTTTATAAGGCCTAAGACAATCTTGCTGTTGCTTTAGGGTTGGACTAAATGCAGTCAAGTTTTTAGTCTTTGTCACTTTCTGTAGCTCATAGTGTAACAGGCATATCTGTCACTGAAGATACAGAGCATTGTAGATTTCAGCTTTGAGCTGAAAATCCTTTGAGGAACTTGCATTTTAGACACCTGGAAAATTTAGCATTTTCCCCCAATTAATGGAAGGGTTTTCACTCTAAGTAGAGATAACATTCCTATCCTATGATTTGTCTGTTGTGTTCTAGACTGTTTAAATCAAACTATTTATTTGTGCCTTGTATTATGCTAAATCCCTTGTTAGAGTGCAATTATAAGACATACAGCTATCTGTGTGTATATGTGTATCATACTGATGGATCGTTACAGCTCACAAGTGAACCTTTATTTCTGGGCATTGTTAAAATCAATGCTTAAGTTCTTTGCTTTTTAGTCTTCAGTGCATCTGTGTTGGAAAGCAACAAAAACCAAACAAGCAGGTGCAAGGAGTGCTGACCTTTTGGTTACTTTTAATATACCGTGTGGCAAAACAGGTTATTGAATCCAAATAATCTGAATCTATGCAAAAGCAGGTAAAGGGATTTGAAGCCTGGATTCTTTTATCTGAGTGGTACATGTTTCTCCACCATGCTCCATCTCTCCAGTCTTTGCAGATGAAGAAACAAGAAAAAAACTCAGTCACAACACTGACTTTCTCTCAACCCCACTTTAGAAAAAAAAGCCTAATTTTCACTCCTTTCTCCATATCTCCTGTTTCCCCTCATCCTTATTTCCTTTACCACCTCTGGTAGTGGTGCCTAGAAAGTTCATGTTCCATGCAATAATTGGCATGTAAGCCCACCCCTGCAGTATGTGTTGATAGAAGGAGACCAAAAAGAAAAATCCTCAATCGCATAAAAATATGGAGCCCTTTTCCAAAATGGAGGAAAGAGTTAAAAACCAGAGTTCTGTACTAGAATTTGTTTCAGTGTGTCTGAAGAAAAAATTAAAACCATGGCATAGAATAATCTCTGTTAATAATAATTTTTGTTCATTCTTGCAATGTACTTGGTGCAAATAATGGGAATTTGTCCTTACAGGCTACTTATAGTGCCTAGGAATACGATAGAGACCATTTGGGTCTCTACAATACTTATATTCCAGCAGTTGAATCCTATATTCTTAGGCAATCTAATTTCCTACTTGAGTTGATAGGAATTTTGCCAAATTATCAAGTTATTGCCTTGAATTGAAATGGTATGTGTGGGAGGACTGTAGAGTGACACTCTGAGGATATTTAGGCATGGCAGATATTCATTATGCACTCAGAAATATTTCATAATGAAACGTTATAAATTACAGATGATGATATTTCCTTCTGAACTGTCTCAAAAATAAAACACATCAAGAAATTTATCTATAAAGCTGCCTTTCCATTCCTTGTCCTTCAAGTGGATCTGTCAAGTATTTGTTCCACATTTTGCAAATGTCTTAAGCTGACTGGTGTTTCCCCTTTTTATCTCCTCTTGGACACATCTATTTAATGCAAATTCTGTGAATGAGGGAAACATCAGGCTTCCCACTTAAAAGAAAGCTATGCTCATGATAATCAGCGTATCACTCTGAAAACCCATGTGGAAGGAGACATTTTTGCCTTACATTAATTCTGAAATGTGCTTGAAAGCTGTTTTTTTCTGAATCTTATTGTTGGAGACAGTTATCTTGCTAGAAAGTGACATTGGCTGTGACACAAGCAGATAGGGAGCCTCACTGCAAGGAAAAGTTGCCATTCTGTTTTATAACAATTTAGCTGCAATGGAAAAACATGACTTCATGTGATTTACAAGTTTCTGTGTAAAACACTGTGGGGTTTTTCCCACTGAGCTCCACCAATGGCTCCGCTGACTCCATGAATGCAAGATGAGCACCCTTATGCATCACTCCCTAAGATGCCTCCACTGGCTGAGATGGCAAAGTTATATCCTGCATGGGAAAAGAATTGGGATAAGCAGGGAACGATTTACTAATCCTTCCCTGCAGTATGTATTTTTAGCTCTTGGTTTTGTAAAAGTTCTAGGACAGAACTCCCCTAATTTAAGCAGAGTGAAGTACTGTTTACTCTCATGAGAAAATTGTGGGTGCTAGATATTTATGTTATTTAATGAGGAAAAGCTTGATAAGAACCAATTGTTGGAAGCTGAAGTTATACTTCTCAGACTCTCAGGTAAAGAGTCTAAGACAAACAATGATTATGAGGTTTGGCAAAATGATGACCAAATCAAAAATAATGAGATTTCATGCCGATGTGGCCAGGATAGATGACACAATGGCTTCTTCTGGTTTCTTAGGTGCTGTGAAAATGCATGGGCTGTTGCTTTGGCACTTGTAGCTGTGTGTCAGCCAGATACTGCTGAAAATTAATATGCCTTGTTGAGAAATGCCGTTTGTTTCCATTATCTTACAAAGATAATTAGACAACTGAGATAATCAGTTTTTTGTTACTGAAAAGACTAAATCTAAAAATTCTAATGAAGTCAAGGAGATTTTTATGTAAATTATTAATCAGATATTTTATAGAAATTGGTCTAAACTATAAATTTTGATAATTTTGAAACTTGTTTATCCATGTGGGCACACAGTTTTGGTAGCAAAAGAGAAAGAAATAACTCGCTCCACAGATTTTCCTTCCTATCAGAATTTCTTCTATTTCACCTGTTTAAAGCCTAGCTTAGCTGTACGGTTCCTCCATATGAATTATTGCTAAATTTTGAGTAATCTGAAAGATAATGCTGTTTATATTCGATACAGTGAAGCTGTAGGACTCAGTTGGCAGTGAAAACACTAAAATTGGTATTTTGGCAGTTCATCTCTTCACAAGGCTTCCATCAGGCTGGGAGGATTAGACTAAGTGAGAGCTTTGGTACTAAATGACCCAGTTTGCACACAACAATGTTCTGAGTTTCATTTGAAAGAAGGAATTCAATTTCAGGGCATTTCTGCTGACCTCTAAAGCTTCTTAGAGCTTGAGTTTTTTGACAAATAGCTGTAATTTGTTGGCATGAAGAGATCCAGCAGCATATACTTATTTTGGATGGGAGACCTCACCACAGAAACAAAAAGTACACAGTCTATTTCATATTTCAGCTCAGAGTAGGCATCAGAAGTAGTCATAGCTGGTAGATGATGTTGGAAACATTGTGTGTCTTTCTTTGTTTTCAACTAGTTAGCTTACTTGAAAAGGGAAGATTTGAGTTAAAGATCCTCAGTAATAAGCATGGCATAAATTGTATGTATTTCTATTGTGTTCTGTTTAGAAAATGCCATCCACATAGATTAGTGATACTGCTACTGTTCTTTTTCTGAGAAGCATGATGGGACATTACTAAAATATATGTTTAAACTGAATTCTTTTAATCTTGCCTTAATTCTTTAAGGAATATAAACGATTGTTGCATCTTGCTAAAAGGGAGCCATTCAAATGAAGCACTACAAGAGCAATTTACAGAAATTATGAACTAGAAATGGCATCACTTAATCAGCTTCAATATATTTATTGATGATTGCAAAAGTGTTTTTTACCTGCATTAACCACTATAAAATTTCTTTAGAGAGAAGCGATAGAGATGCCTTAAAGCCACTTGGAGGATGAAACTAAAATTGACTGCCAACTACAACATTACCTTCCCTTTCTACTCTTGGCAACATAGATACTTTTAACTGATTTTGTTCTCAGATGTATTCATGAGGATTTAACTTGTGTATCTTAGAAGGAAAATTGGCCTTTAGTAAGGAAGTTAGATCTTCATGTCCTGATGGCTGAATAATACAGAACAAATGATAGTATGTTTCCTTAGCTCCTTTGCCATTTACTTAAATTGCAGGTAAAAGTGGAAGGAAAATAGGAGTAATATAATTACAGCTGATTTTACAGTTGATAAAAAAGAAACCATTTACAAAGAACAATGAGAAAAATATGGAATTTGGTTCTCTGCATTAACATGAAGGTACAAGTTTCTGGCAGAACAGTCCATTCTGTACAAAAAACTTCCACTAATATTCACATGATTACAAACTCCATCTCTCTTGCTCCAATGCAATAGGTCTCAAGCAATATCTGCCAGAAAATAAATTGTTAGTGGTGGTCCAGAAACAGTTAAGATAGCCTTGCAGGTCTTGAGCATAACTTTATGGGGGATCACAAGGAATCTGGGCTGAAAACTTTGGTAATTAGGATCAACTGATCAATGACAACACTGGGTTGGTGCTCAATAGCAGTCTGAAAAGTTACTCAAGTATTAGGAATTATTGGGAAAGAAACAGAGAACAAAGAAGACAATGTAATTCTGCCATTGCATAGATCAACAGTTCCTTCACATTGTGGATAAAGTTGGCAGCTCTGATAACCTCATCTCTGAAAAGATACAGAGAACTAGACAAGTTTTGGAGAAAGGACACAGGCGTGATGAGAGGAACTAAACATCCTCCACATGAGAAATGATTGAGTCATTTGGGAAGAAAAGCAGGACAAATTTGAAGATAACATGACAGAGGTCTGGAAAATTATAGGTGCCATGGAGAAGAAAGTTAATTGTTCCCTGTCTTTTCCAGTACATCTGGGGGCCATCACATAAAAGCAGCCAGAGAAGATTAAAAACAAAAAAAAATACATGCTCTTTCATTCAACAAGTTCACAGAATTGCGATATTTGGAAAAGAGCTTTAAGATCATCAAGTCCAACTGTTACCTAACTCTACCAGGCCCACTACTACGTCATATCCTTGAGCACCATATTTAGATGGCCTTTAAATATACCCAGAGATGGCAATTCAATCACTTCCCTGGGCAGCCTGTTCCAGTCTTTGATAACCCTTTCAGAGTAGAAGCTTTTCCTAATGTCTTGCCTAAACCTCCCCTGACACAACTTGAAGACATTTCCTCTTGTCCTATCAGTTGTGACCTGGGAGAAGAGACCAACACCCACTTCCCTATAACCTCCTTTCAGGTAGTTGTAGAGAGCAATAAGGTCTCCCCTCAGCCTCCTTTTCTTCAGACTAAATAACCCCAAGTTCCTCAGCCACTCCTCATAAGACTTATTCTCAAGAACCTTCGTCAGGTTAGTTGTCCTTCTCTGAACCTGTTGCAGCACCTCAACATATTTCTTACACTGTGGTGACCAACACTGAACACTACTCAAAGTGCGGCCTCACCAGTGCCAAGTACAGTGGGACAACCACTTCTCTAGGCCTGCTGGCTACACTATTCCTGATGCAGGCCAGGATACCTCCCTGCCAATGGATGTGTGGGCAAGAAGGTTACAGGCCATTTCAGGGAGACTGGGTTGCAAGAGAAAAACTGCAAAAGGGTCAAGGAAACGCCAGTCTGAAAACAGTGAGAAGCTGAAGGATAATTCATCAAGGAGTATTTCACTAGCAGTAAAAATTATCCCCAATGACCTAAGATAATCAGTACTCCTCCACCAACTGTGAATGTTGCTGAAGTTGCATAATGTTACTAAAGACAAATAAAAGCTGTTTAGATTTTCTATTATCTAATTAATTTTGCTTTCTACAGCCAAGGAGTCTGTTAGAGCCCCAGGGACTGATGTGTCTAACATACATATATGGACTTCTGAAAATCTAATCAATGTAATCTAATCCTTACAATGTTTTACATCAGGGATGCTTAATTTATTTTGGCCCCCTAGTGCTCATAGGAATATTTTTTTTCTTGGAAACTTGCTCTCATAATCATCCTTGCTGGCTACACTAGAACAAGTGGATGTACTGTGGGGAAAAACTGTGGAAATCACTGATGTTGCCAATTACAAAGGTGGTTATTGAACTGAAAATAAAGCTCTTTGGAAACCGGAAAACAAGAAGAAAAGTTGTCATGAGTCAGTACTCTGCCCCAGATAGTTCTGTGTCATATGTTATACTAGTTAAATACCAATACAAGTTTCCTTACTGAAAAGTTTCTAGTGCACAGCTTTTGTCCAGCCTTGAAGTAATCTTGGGGATATAAGGTAGATCATATGAAAGAACAGGACAAGATTTTGTGATTTATTCTGAATGATTGACAGCTTAATGAGAAAGATCATATTTCTCTTTATTACAGAAAATGTTACCTCTGTCATTGATCCCAATAATATCCTTTCTCATATAAAATAAATCAAATAAAAGTAAAAATCAATGTAGTGCATTACAATTAGATATGAATCTAACCCTTGATATTTCCTTCTCATTTATAACCTCTTCTTCAAAATCTGCTAGGAACAGCCATCTTGGATCCCATTTTCATAAATAATAAATAATAATAAAAATAATAATAGTTAATTACCCTAATTACTTTGGGTCCCTGAGAAAACTGATTTAGGTTTGCTGCTATTGACTGTGTAACTACTCATATGTACCAAATTACACCACTTCTGAACTTCATTTTCCTTCTGTGGCTAGACCTAATAATAACTCAGGAAGATCACAAGCAAATTCTGTTCTTAAAATAAACTTGATTTCCATAATAATCTTTTTAGTATATGTTTTATACATAATTACTCTTTCTTTTTTTTTTTTTTTCCTTTTTATGCATCAATTGATTTCACAATGCTTACATTCATTTATCCAAGTATCAGGCCAAGCTATTTTTGCTGTTTTTCAAAAAAATTCTCCTTATGACAGGTGTTTTAACATTATACTTGCACCTATTCTTACATTCAGAGTCAAAGGCTATGAATGGCACCAACTGACATGGAGAAGGGGGAACTGAGGGCAATAGGGTTTTAAATGAACACAGGAGCCACCCTCACTTTCAGCTGTCCTACAGGTGATGGCTGTGGTGTCCTTTGCCACCCACCCACTCCACTTCAAGTAGGCATTGCTTATAAGAAGCCCAGCTATATTTCTTTCTGGAAGATTGCCTGATAAACAAAGGGCACTTTTTTGCCATTTAGGAAAGACTAGAAGTATGCTATTACTTGAATAAACATGTTGCTTGTATTTAATGAGTTAGCTCTGCAGGGCAATGCGATGCTCCACAACCTCTTTGTGAATTTCTCTCAAATTTCCCCCCCCCCCCCCAGCTTTTTTCTCTTGTCCCTTTCATGCTTTGGATTTGTAATTTAAATGTCATTAAATGTAAGACTCAGTTAACAGGCTTCTGTTAACACAAGATCTAAAATTTTTTCATCAAATCAGTGTGAGATTTTATGTCTTTAGTAGGAGAGCAATTTGGACCACAAACGCTTCCACTAAGAATTCTCCTTATCCTATGAAGCACAGATAAAAAAGAAACAGTTGCAGGCATCTGGACACTGAAAAGAGAAATCTCAGCATGATCTATAAATGATGACACTCACTTCATTGCAGAAATCTTCACACAAAATCCTAAGGTACCACTGTTTGGCTCAGCATCAGCAGTAGCTGGATCTAGGGACACATGACTGTCCCTGTGGCAGCCAAAACCTTGCTAAGAGCAGCCTCTGAATGTGCCCTTCTGCCACAGACTGAGGAGCTGCTGCAGCTGCTCATGGCAGGAATGGAGGGAAAGAGGAGGAAGGACTGTCCTCTGCAACCCTCAAGCTCCCTCATGCCAGCTGCAGCCAGCTGTTGAGCTCTAGCTGCCAAAATACAGTACTCGGAGCTCTTTAGGCAAATCTGCTTCTTGAACAGCTGCATTTCATCTTATCTTCAGCAATGCAACAAGACAGGCCATGCTGGCTCTTTTTCTAGCGTCTTAAATCTCTTGCAAATTGGGAAATGAGGGCAAAGGTTGTGTCTTGGAAGACATCTCTATGAAAGGGAATTTCATTGCAATTATCATATTTTTTAATCTAGTAATCTTTATTTGAATTAAAACTGTAGCTATTCCACAGAAATAACCTGAAAATTAGCATTATAGGCAGACTGGCTCTGTTGCTGTTGTTCATATTTTAATACTAAAGTGTAAAGATGCTTTGCAAAGGTATACCTGATTAATTTTTTTTGGAAAATCGGTGAAGTCCTGATGAAGGCTGGTGATGTGAGTTTCAGGATGGGTCCCTCACATGCCTCCAAAGTCCTTTGAACATCAAGCAACCGCTTTTTCTAGCATTTTAGTTTGGCTTGGTTTCCTTTGGAGTCACAACAGTATCTTTTTTCTTCTTTTTAAGCTTGAATACATCAGAAAAAGAGTTTCCTGTCTGATGCAGTTGTATTCTTTAATCAGCTCTTTCATTATGAGCTGCACAAAACTGAGTGTCTACTTTTATTAAATGACAGGTAGATTGAAGAATGACAAGTTGACTGGGTGACAGGAGAACAACAAACATGATAAAATATTTGGATATTCATATCTGTTAGTCTGAAGAAAAGCTAGCTGTGCTGGAAAACGGCTGCCTTGGAATAGAGATTGGAAAACTGAGAGGGAATAGGCTTCAAGCATAGAAAGTAATTACATAGTAAATGGAGCCCAGTTTGTTTGCTAGACAATAAAGGTAAATGAATAAACTTCATTAACTGATTCAAGGAAAGCTTAGGTTCATTTTTTTTGTGAGTGCAAAAGTATTTCAAGCAAGGTGCAAAACTTCCTGAGAAACATATGGCATATTGTTAACAAAAACAATGAGAATTATAAAAATGAGATAGGAATAACCAAACTGACAAACTACACATGCAAAATTTACAGCTGCGAAAACTCCTGTCCATCCATATTCTTATTGTATCAAGCCTCACCATTGCAAATTTTAAATGATCTTTCAAGAAGGTATCTGATTTAAGAGTGCTGAGGGGCATGAAGCAGAACCAACATGCTGGTGGCTTGCTGGGTTTCTACCTGCAGTATGGACAATAGAATCATACAATGGTTTAGGTTAGAAGGCATCTCAAAGATCATCTAGTTCCAACCCCCCTGCCATGGCAGGGACACCTCCCACTAGACTAGGTATCTCTAGGCCCCATCCAACCTGTCCTTGAACACCTCCAGGGATGGAGCATCCACAACTTTCCTGGCAACCTGTTCCAGTGTCTCACCACCCTCAGACTGAAGGATTTCCTCCTAATTTCCAATCTAAATCTACCTTCTTCCCTCCAAGAAACCCAAGAGGACCAGTAACAGTGGATACACTATCTCGTGGCACTCACATATGCTATTTAAAGACACCTGATGGCCAAGTATGAAAGAAAAACATTGATTGCCAGATTCATAATCAAAGACTGAGAGCTGCCTCACAGTGGCGCAGATGCCACCCCACAGTCTAATCCGAAGCCCTCTGAAAGTAATGAATCTTTTCATTCATTTGAACAAGCCTTCAATCAAGCCTTGTGTCCCAAGAGAAAAAGTTTATACACTATTAATGCTAAAATCCAAGGCAGGCATTTAAGTGTTCATTACATACCAAACACTTCTGCACTTTACATTTCCAAACTGAAAAGTGATAGAAAAACCTAGTGATGATCTTGGATATTTAGTGAAGAGTAAAAGCTGGCTCTGACTAACACTTTATTATTTAACCATTGTAGGCCATGGGAAAACTGAAAGATTTGCCATACATTCACAGCAGCAATCTGTTGTCAAGAGCTTTATGCAGCGAGAAATGAGATTTTAATAAAACTGAAGTTTATAGGTAAAAAAAAAAAAGCTCAGTTGCTTTTCACCTCAGATCTAACTTTACTGCACAACACATTTCCAGTGACAGCTTGTAACGCAGATCAGATAATATGCTGAATGTCAAGGAAATTATTCAAAATGTCAAAACAAAGCATAATTATTAAAACAAATCAGAGTGAAGAAGAAAATGTAATAGAACACAAAATGAGCATACCTATGAGAAGTTATTTTAGTCTGCAGGTTTTTTGAGAGCAACATCAAAATGGTAGCACTTAGCATGCCTATCTGTGAGCGTACGTATACTTTAAAATGTTTTGGAGGTATTTCCTCACCTATACTTCAGGCTCCTCTTGAGTTGCATATATTTATCTGTACAGGACTGGCCTTCATGACTTAAGTGGGCACGTTGCCATGACGTTCAATTTAGCTGACAACAATTGCAGTTAGCCCCGAGGGAGAGATGTATAGCTAAATGCCGTGAAAAATGCTACACTAAATGAGGCTTTTGGGCCATCTAGCCAAGAATTTTTCTTAAGGCATAACAAAGGGAAACGTTTATCTCAGAGGTACTTAAAAATGAAAATATGACCCTCATATACTATATCTGATAAAAAGGAAATGTCTTCTTGTCTTTAGTAATAGTATGAGAATTGCTGATTCAAAGTAGAAGGGCTTTAGGTCAGCAAACCTTTCGTTGTAGTTTTCATGGCTGTACAATAAAACTGGACAAATAATTTGCAATGTTTATTCTTCTTGTCTGCTACTAGAATATCAGTGACAAGATCATTATTTTCTTCAGCTATATCCACAGCTATATCCATGCATCCTACTGTGCAATGTTACATACCACAGAACACTCACTTGCAATAGCCACATTGCCAATGGTCACAAAGGACAGAGATCACTGTGGTCCCCATCACTGTTGGTGCCCTTGTCAGCTGCTGCTCAGGCTTCAGTGTAGAGGTATCCAGAACTCCACAGCTGGAAAGTTTACACTGAAGAGATCTCAACATTTAGACTGCTCTAAATGACCAAAGGCTTTGTTCTGTGCAAAGTTTTAACCAGGATTATTGCATCAATCATTATTACTCTCAATCCATACTCCACTCAGCCTGTATTTGTGCTTGGGGTTGCCTCAACCCAGGTGCAGGACCATGCACTTGGTCTTGTTGAACTTCATGAGCTTGGCATGGGCCCACCTCTCAAGCCTGTCTAGGTCCCTCTGGATGGCATCCCTTCCCTCCTACATGTCGACCACACCACACAGCTTGGTGTCATCAGCAAACTTGCTGAGGGTGCACTCAATCCCACTGTCCATGCCACTGACAAAGATGTTAAACAGCACCAGTCACAGTACCAGTCCCTGAGGAACACCACTCATCACTTGGGTATCAAGCTGTTGGCTGCAACTCTTTGAGCGTGGCCATCCAACCAATTCCTTATCCACTGAGTCGTCTATCAATCAAACCCATGTCTTTCTAATTTAGAGATCAGAATGTCATGTGGGACAGTGTCAAGCATTTTGTGCAAATCCAGGTAGATGATGTTGGTTGCTCTTCCCTTATCACTGATGCTGTAACTCCATCACAAAAGGCCACCAGATTTGTCAGGTATAATTTGCCCTTGGTGAAGCCATACTGGTTGCCACCAGTCACATTCTCATTTTCCATGTGCCTTAGCAGAGCCTTCAGGAGGACCTGCTCCATGATCTTGCAGGTGCAGGAGTGAAACTGACTGGCCTGTAATTGCCTGGATCTTCCTTTTTTCTTGTTTTGAAAATGGGGGTTATGTTTCCCTTTTCCAGTCAGTGGGAACTTTGCCAGACTGCCATGACATGATATAGGTCACAGAATCACAGAATGGTAGGGATTGGAAGGAACCTCTGGAGATCATCAAGTCCAACCCCCCTGCCAAGCAGGACCATAGAATCCAGGGCAGGTTTCACAAGATCACATCCAGGTGGGTTTTTAAAGTCTCCAGAGAAGGAGGCTCCACAACTTCTCTGGGCAGTCTGTTCCAGTGCTCTGTCATGCTCACAGTACAGAAGTTTCTCCTCATTTTGAGGTGGAACATCCTGTGTTCAAGTTTGTGCCCATTGCCCCTTGTCCTATCACTGGGCACTACTGAAAAGAGACTGGTCCCATCTTCCTGACACCCACCCTTCAGATATTTATAAACATTGATCAGATCCCCTCTCAGCCTTCTCTTCTGCAGGCTAAACAGCCCCAGGGCTCTCAGCCTTTCCTCATACAGGAGATGTTCCTGTCCCTTAATCATCTTTGTAGCCCTCCATTGGACTCGTTCCAGTACTTCCCTGTCGCTCTTGAATTGGGAAACTCAGAGCTGGACACAATATTCCAGATGTGGCCTTACCAGGGAAGAACAGAGGGGAAGGAGAACCTCCCTTGACCTGCTGATCACACTCTTCTTAATGCAGCCCAGGATGCCATTGGCCTTCTTGGCCACAAGGGCACAGTGCTGCCTCATGGTTAACTTCCTGTCCACCAAGACCTCAAGGACATTCTCTGCAGAACTGCTTTCCAGCACATCAACCTGTAGCCTGTACTGGTGCATTGGGTTATTCCTCCCTGGGTGCAGGGGACATCCTTGTTGAACTTAATGAGGTTCCCCTCCACCCAACTGTCCAGCCTGTCCAGGTCTCGCTGAATGGCAGCACAGACTTACGGTGTATCAACCACTCCTCGCAGTTTCATATCAGCAGCAAACTTGCTGATGGTACACTCTATGCCTTCATCCAGGTCATTAATGAATATATTGAACAGGACTGGACCCAGCATTGACCCCTGGGGAACACCACTAGCTACAGGCTCCAACTGGACTGCACCACTGATCACAACCCTTTGAGCTCTATCGTTCAGCCAGTTCTCAATTCATCTCGTTGTCTACTCATCCAACCCATGCTTCCTAAGCTTACATATGAGGATGTTATGGGAGACAGTGTCAACAGCCTTGTTGGATATATTCATCATATATTCATATATTAATCGTATATTCAGGTCGATATTCATCAGCTCAGAAAAGCTAGCGTGGAAAAGTAGCAACCAGCACCATTCCCCAACCTGGAGGCTGGGGCATTGGCAGACTGGCAAAAAATGAAATGGGGCCAAGGAGTGACATCTTCTTAGTTAAGATAATTTATATCTGTTGATGTAAGGACACTGTTCTTCATATTACTGAGATCATACTGATTTATGGCTGCTCTGTCTGGCCTACATCTGTAATTCTTCTATATTTTACTCATTTAAGTGGAAGAATGAACTGACCTCATTCAGGTGGATGATCTGTTTCTGATATATATGCCAGGAAACAAAGATTATCAAATATTTATTTAAGCTTGCAAATGTTACAAAATAAAAGAATGCTTGAGCAGTCTAAAGCAGAATAGTAATGTTCTCTGAGAGCCTTATGTTCACTACTCCCCAGGAAATAAGTAGTATCTGCTATTCTAATACTGATTCTTCATCATACTTAGTCAAGCCTCTCCAAACTAGGCATCAGCTATTCTAACAAAGACTGAGCCAAGGAATGGGAGGAGGGTAATATATATATTCAGTGCAACCTATTCCCTTGACTACCCCGAGTGATCCATTTTAGCAGTTCTGTTTGCTTCCAGTGACCTATGTCACTGATGGTGGTGCTAATTGCTTTAGACCCAGGCCAGCAATTTAATCTCAGCATTTATTACAAAAGCATCGTCTTCAGTTATTAGTGTACTCATTTTTTTAGTTAATGTTTTGGTCTAATTTTATACATAACTTTCAGCAAAGAAAAATAAGAAGAAAACACCCTAATGTGAGAACAGATACTGACTGTCAGGAGCCCATGACGTGCTGGTGGCACCATTCCTGAACCCCTTGTTGTTGCTTCATTACTGTACTGCATGCTCACCCCATCCCACTGGTGAACATGTACATGTGTCAGAGGGAGGTGAAGAATCATCTCCTCACCATTTCTTTTCACATGTGGTACATGCCACAGAGGATACCTGCAGGAGAACACCAAACTGCCTTTGTAGCCAACCCTTATTTGGGGTAAAGTCATGAAAATTATATTACAGACACATTATAGTGTTGAGGATTTTCATTTTTTGCTTTTTACAGCTGGTTTATAACACTACTGAAGAAAACTACATCAATTCCGACACAGTAAAAATCCCTTAAAAATTGAAAAGTTAACAGCTTTTTGGCTCAGAGGATGTCTTTTATGTACTAAACATTCTGGCCCCAATAGCATCTGGCAAGCCACTTGGACTTTGGAGGTGAATGGGAGTTCTGCCAATAGGTGATGACTGGAGTGTATTGAAGGCATTTTTGGTGGAATCAGACAACTGCCTATCCACCTTGACTTTGCCTACCTGACCTTCTGGCTTCAGTGTGAATTCTTCTCAATTTATCTCTCTCACACACACATACACACAGAAGCTTTGTTTCCTCAGTAAAGAAAAAAAAAAAAAAATAAAAAAAAAATAAAATAAAGGGGATGCTTCTGGCTCCTAGATAAACTACACAGAAAGGATAGTCTCCAGGAATGACAAATGTGGAAAAAAAGAAAGTGAAAATATTTTAGAACAAAATTCTATCAGGATCCACACATTATATTCTCCAAAACAATACAGCAGTTTTTATGAAAATGCCAACATTTATTCGTTACATTCTTTTTTTCAGCAAAGCGATTCTCTTTAACTAATAAAGTTAGCTGAGTACATAAAGATAATGGCAGCTATTAAAAAGCTTTTAATGGTAACTACTATAAATGAAGAAAGGCACAAACAGTTAACAGGCAATAACTGAAGCTGCGTTGCTGGAAATTTTATTCCTCATTTTTCTGAGGGCTCAACAAAAGGTGTCACTATGCCATCACTGGAAACTAAAAAAATGACCTGATGGCAATTATTGCAAAAACTGTGAGCCATATCCTCAGTGGGTGTAGTTAAAAATAACCTACGGAGAACAGAGGGCACCTGCCCCACATGGCTAAACCTTTGTGCACAGAGAAACGTTGGGGCTGAGCTGAATGACAGGAGGGACACTCTTTCCCTCCTAGTAATTTTTGTCCATTTCTGACTGGATCTGCTTCAGTAACTGTTTCCTGTGCCCAATAACCCCTTTTTTTCATAGATATATTAATCTAAACAAAAGCTTTCACCATCCATGTTTTAATAATATATAAAATTATTGATATACGGGTTAATACCTGCTCTGCCTACCCTCTTCATACTGCCCTGAATGGCACTGACGCTGCTTTCTGTGTCTGAGCTGTGTATGGGTAGTGCTGTAACTCCCTTTCCTTTGCCTATGCTTCTCTCCCTCTTTCATTTTCCAATTGTCATTTATTTCATCACTGATAAGCACTAGAAGCTAAAGTTAATCCCAAATGTGGATGCTCTTAAATGTCTTGAAGTGCTTCATTTTGAGTAGAGACGTGCCAACATTTTCCTTCAGCACTTTCTATTAGAACATGTGGTGCTCATGATTTGATTTTTGAGATGATAATATCCCACTGAGAATTAAAGGACTCTTGAGTGTTTGGCATGCAAGTCCTATAATCAGTCTGAGAACACCAGGAGGTGGAAGATATATGCAATGCTTGCAAAGATCACTGCAATGCCCTATTGCCAATGGGATTTTACTCCCATTTAATAGTAATTTAATTCAATCTCTAAGTTGATGGAATACATGTGCATGGGATATACCCTATGTTTCCACTTTTCATTCCTAGGATCTCCTCATGTTGAAGCTCATGGGCAAATGGCTACTGGTTAAATAGGAATAGAGTTAAATAGGAAAAAACTGGTTAAATACGAATAAACATAATATTGGGAGTTGAGAGGTTTGTGATTCTACAACACATTTCCTGAGAAGCCATTAAATCTCTTTTTGCCTGAACTCCATTGCATTCTTTAGCAATAATAAAAATATCTAGATTTTATATATAAAACATATAGGTGCTACTTTTATAACATTTTTTCCATCTTCAAATCCTAAGTTGTTTTCTGAAGAATTTTGTATTCCATTAGTAGTAAGAGAAACTTTTGAGAACCACCAGCACAAAAGTTAATTCCATCTATTTTATAAACAGGTAATCTTCCTTCGGTGTTTGCCTCTCTTCTTAATTCTGGAGACCGTGTTCACTTTTCCTGAAAAAAATGATTTTTTCACTTCTTGTCGGAGTAATGTTCTGTTTCTCCTTTCATTTTTTATGTCCCATTCTTTGAGCCTTACACTTCCTTTTTCTTTCCTTTTTGACATATATTTCTTTTTCTATGCCTCTTTCATTAATTCTCTCATTTTTTTCTGTCAGATAACTTAAGAATTAATGTTACCTTCTATATTCTATTTGAAGTTATTTAGCAGGCACATTGTAAGTCAGGATAGTTTTCCTTTTCCTTCCCACCCTTTTGCCCACATAAGCTGCAAAATTACTCAATGGAATGAAGCTTGTGAGGTTTCAAATCTCTGAAGTAATGTCTGAGGAAAGAAAAAAAAATTGAAATTTTCATGAGGATTATTTTAGATTAGTCTAATGCAAAATACCTCAAGAAAAGAAGATTTCTCTACATGAACTGTCCAGTACAGTTCCCATTGCACTGAAAGCACTCCAGGTGGGTTTGCAGCCTGGGATCTGTCATTAGACAGCTTGTTGCTGCACAGTGAGAGAGCTGGAATGATTACAGCTGTAATAGTGTAACTTAAATTGCACTTTAGGAGAATGAAGCCCTGAAATTTACTGAGTGAAATTATAAAATCTCCAGTAATTATTATTATTAAAAATAGGTTAGACAATCAATTGTCCAAATGATTTAGATGTGACCGAGCTGGATCTGAGGAAGGTAGGTAGATTAGAAGACAAATAATCCCACCCTACATTTGGATGAGGATTGCAAATTCTTGATCATTATATACATCTTTCATTCCCTTTTCACGTAATATTTATGACTGTTGTGTGAAAGTGGAAGGCATTGTCTTTCTGAGATCTCTGTCAGCCTGAGATCACACTGGAGAAGAGAGCTTCATGGGGAATAGAAACAGGGAAATTATTTAATCCCTCTTTATCAGGCCCAGGGAGATATCCATAGAGATCTGCTTTTGGTGCAGTAACTTTCATGCACAATCTGCTCCCACAAGAGGACTATGTGGACAGGTGGACTCATACAGGCTGGAGCAGGACTTGCAGCAGGAAGACTCCCATGCCAGACAAGATACAAGGAGACTGCTGGCTGAATGGCTGGAAAAAAGGCCTCCATCTAGTCCCAAGGGCCTGCAGGGGTCGTGTGTGCACTGCCAAATGCAGAGTCAGAACCCCCCACACCCATTTCAATGACACATCAGTCTGAAAAGTCTTAATATACAAAAAATGAAGATCAAAGAAATAAAAAAGAAAAAAAAAGGCATTAATTACAATCATCCTTTGTCTAGAGATTTTCATATTCTGAGCAGATCTAAAACTTTATTTGGCAGTGTAGACTGAAGCTTAGTGTCCACACCTGCTGAAGGTTCATTTATGGTGGTAACACCATCTGAATAGATATTCTGTTTAAATGGAATCTACACTACATCTTAATTAAGCTTGCATCATATGGATGCAAGCTAGAGCACAGGAAGTTCCACCTCACGTGAGGAGGAACTGCTTTACTGTGAGGGTTACAGAGCACTGGAACGGGCTCCCCAGAGAGGTTGTGGAGTCTCCTTCTCTGGAGACTTTCAAGACCCATCTGGATGCGTTCCTGTGTAACCTGCTCTAGATTCTATGATCCTGCTTGGCAGGGGGGTTGGACTCGATGATCTCCAGAGGTCCCTTCCAACCCCTAACATTCTGTGATTCTATGATTCTATGATCACTGTCACAATGCTGTCATTATAGGGAAACCAGTTCCCAGGAGCTGTCACAGTTGAGTATGTGAGCTCCAGTTAAATGAATAAGCTTTCCAGTTCAGTATGGCTGGAACATGAACCTTGGTGAGTACTATTAACTTCTGTATCCTAACAGAAACAAGCAGCTAGTTCTTAATTGAACAACTGTTTTAAACGCAGGCACTAAAGAAGCATTTGAAATGGATCCTAGCTTCTTCAATTTACTCAAATCTACATCGTGTCTGTAGTGATGACCTAAAATACTCAGAAATGGAAGCATTCTTCCTTGAGCTAGCACTAGTCTCATCTGTTCTGTCCCATTAGTCTTTCATGAAACAACAGAATAAG
Source organism: Eurystomus gularis (assembly GCA_013400335.1). Classification (NCBI taxonomy): domain Eukaryota; kingdom Metazoa; phylum Chordata; class Aves; order Coraciiformes; family Coraciidae; genus Eurystomus; species Eurystomus gularis. The sequence goes on along the minus strand of VZZY01002013.1, from coordinate 16,693 downwards.
ATTAGAGAACAAAATCCATTGTACTGTTCATATAAATCAATTGCATTCAGGAACATTATGTACCACCAGAAATCAACAGTTTCATTAATGGTCAGGCTTAGATACAGCTTTCTGCTTTCTGTGATTTGTAGCAGCTTCACTAAAGAACAATTATACTTATCAGGCAGAACACACAAAGAGAAAGGACAGCATGAAACATGGAAAAATCCCTATTATTTGAAATCAGGAGTAATTCTTCTATTTTAGGCACTGATTTGGGTACATGAGTGCTACAAGTGGAACGTCAGCAGAGACTGGAGTCCAACATAGAATCATAGAATCATCCAGGTTGGAAAAGACCTCTAGGATCATCTAGTCCAACCTTCTTCAAACATCTCCCTAACCCCTAGACCATGTCTCGAAGCACCACATCTACCTGCTTTTTTAACACCTCCAGGGATTATGACTCCACCACCTCCCTGAGCAGGCTGTTCCAATAGCTAACCACTCTTTCAGTGAAGAACTTCTTCCTGATATCCAATCTAAACCTCCCCTGGCGCAACTTGAGGCCATTACCTCTCGTCTTATCATTAGTTACCTGGGAGAAGAGACCAGCACCAGACTCACTACAGCCTCCTTTTAGGTAGTTGTAGAGAGCAATGAGGTCTCCTCTCAGCCTCCTCTTCTCCAGACTAAACATTCCCATTCCCTTAGGCACTCCTCATATGACGTAAAGGCACACAGTCCCCATGAGTTTTCATGCCTCACCTCCAAAGCCCTGCAAGTGCTTGGGAGTTCAGAGCACTGCCCAGGAGTGCCTCCAGGCTGGTACTGTGGAGTCTCTCAGTGTTTATTTTATGTCTATGCCAGTTTATGGCTGAAAACTTGGTCACCACCTGTTCTGAAGCCCTATTCTGTAGTTACACTTGCAGCACAAGTAATCTATAGTGCTCGTGCCCAGGGTTTGTCACCTGCAGCCATCTCCATTCAAAATAAAGTCATAGAATCATAGATTCATTCAGGTAGGAAAAGACCTTTAGCATTACTGAGTCCAACCGTTAAGCCAGCACTGCCAGGTCCATCACTTAAAACACGCCACTAAGCACCACATCTACCCGTCTTTTAAATAGGATGGTGACTCAACCACTTCCCTGGGCAGCCTGTTCCAGTGCTTGATAACTCTTTCAGTGAAGAAATTTTTCTGAATAACCAGTCCATATCCTACTCAGCGATGACCTGGGAAGTCCATAGCCTGAGAGGATTCAGTCCCACATTATTAATTTGTTCCACAGGACTGCTCCTCCTGCTAGAAGTGCTAAGACTGAGAGGATGGTCTCTTTTCTCCTCTGCTAATCCCTGAAGAATGGCTGCTTTGAATCCCTTTTCATTTGGAAGCCTCTCTTTGTACCAAGAATTCAGGGAACTAGGTGTCTGTAAGTTAGATTTGAAGACTTTCAAGGTCACTGCACCTTTCTAAGAGACTCCATGTGAGTGTGCGTGCACATGTGTAAATGAAAGACACTGCAGACTTTTTAATTTCAGCACTGCTAAGGCCATCCCCCTTCAAGGTAAAGCAACTCATGTGAATAAGCAAGATAAGTTCTGACAGTTTTCAGGCTTCAGAAACTTCAGACAATGAGCTGTCTCCTTTCAGACCTTGCTTGTTGCCTTCATTAAGACTGCTGAAGTTAACAAAATGGTCAAGACTTGACACAGAATTTCCCACATTTAAGCCAACAAGAAGGAGATCTACATCAAGTGCTTAATATATCAAAGACTTGTGGCTAGCAGAAAGAAGATGGCGACCTTATATGGCTCATCCTGGCCTGGGGTGAGTTTAGGAGCATGGGCTACTGGGACCTACAGCCTGATGTGCCCCACAAAGAGCAAAGTGGGGAGAGGCAGTAGAGCTGGTGTTGCCAGCTCAGCTACTTGCACTGCAGGGGTGGCAAACGCCAGCTCTGTGACCCCCTTGATTCAAATTGCTTCTGTTTTACTTTGGAGTGGGCAGTAGCAGGTCTGCTCAGCTGTAGTGACAGGGATGGCTGGTCCAGGGCCAGTTTGTATGGGTATGCCTGTTATGTCTCTATTGCACTGCTGAAACCAAGGCAATCTTCCCGGGTTAGTACTTGAGCTTGATGTCGGTAGGAAAACTAATTTATTAACCTTTCAAATGGTTTATATATGGAAGGTGTTCAAACATAATATCTTTTTTTTTTTTTTCTAGCATGCAAGATCTTTAATCAAAGCACCATAATAGATTGTTGAAGACTGTCATGAAAATTATACCGCATTAAAAGATTTATGTTGATCAGTATTTCTGGACTGTCTGGTGAGGCTTACTACATTTTTGGCATAAATCAAGAAAGAAACTGATCATTAAGCTTAGTTATCAACCAGAAGAGACAATATTTTTCCGATCTTGACTTTGCATTTTTTCAGATGAAGTCCAACCAGTTAACAAAAAATATTCCTTTTCACCTTAATGATACTTTTTAATTAAATACTCCATTAAGCTGAATACTAAACAAATTTTGTGGGTCAGATGATGAACCATTTGCAGATGATTACTTGCTTAAGGCTTGTTTGAAATGCCACTGAAGTTAAAAAAATTCTTTTCAATTACTTTAGTGGGTTTGGAACTAGGCAGTGAAGCAGTTGGAGCAGATGAGAGAACTCCATGTAAGGGACTACCGTCTTGTACAAGAAGTGATTTGAAAGTCTCATCCAACAAACAGATAGAGCCATAATTGTTATTAATGTTGTAAATGTTATGGTATTAAAAATCAGCTGGTATTAATTTGTCAAACTATTTTTTAACAAAAGAAATAGCAGCATGGTTGGCTCCAGAGANTTGTGGCTAGCAGAAAGAAGATGGCGACCTTATATGGCTCATCCTGGCCTGGGGTGAGTTTAGGAGCATGGGCTACTGGGACCTACAGCCTGATGTGCCCCACAAAGAGCAAAGTGGGGAGAGGCAGTAGAGCTGGTGTTGCCAGCTCAGCTACTTGCACTGCAGGGGTGGCAAACGCCAGCTCTGTGACCCCCTTGATTCAAATTGCTTCTGTTTTACTTTGGAGTGGGCAGTAGCAGGTCTGCTCAGCTGTAGTGACAGGGATGGCTGGTCCAGGGCCAGTTTGTATGGGTATGCCTGTTATGTCTCTATTGCACTGCTGAAACCAAGGCAATCTTCCCGGGTTAGTACTTGAGCTTGATGTCGGTAGGAAAACTAATTTATTAACCTTTCAAATGGTTTATATATGGAAGGTGTTCAAACATAATATCTTTTTTTTTTTTTTCTAGCATGCAAGATCTTTAATCAAAGCACCATAATAGATTGTTGAAGACTGTCATGAAAATTATACCGCATTAAAAGATTTATGTTGATCAGTATTTCTGGACTGTCTGGTGAGGCTTACTACATTTTTGGCATAAATCAAGAAAGAAACTGATCATTAAGCTTAGTTATCAACCAGAAGAGACAATATTTTTCCGATCTTGACTTTGCATTTTTTCAGATGAAGTCCAACCAGTTAACAAAAAATATTCCTTTTCACCTTAATGATACTTTTT
>VZZY01002013.1:0-13119 GCA_013400335.1 Eurystomus gularis | reverse complement strand
ATTAAATACTCCATTAAGCTGAATACTAAACAAATTTTGTGGGTCAGATGATGAACCATTTGCAGATGATTACTTGCTTAAGGCTTGTTTGAAATGCCACTGAAGTTAAAAAAATTCTTTTCAATTACTTTAGTGGGTTTGGAACTAGGCAGTGAAGCAGTTGGAGCAGATGAGAGAACTCCATGTAAGGGACTACCGTCTTGTACAAGAAGTGATTTGAAAGTCTCATCCAACAAACAGATAGAGCCATAATTGTTATTAATGTTGTAAATGTTATGGTATTAAAAATCAGCTGGTATTAATTTGTCAAACTATTTTTTAACAAAAGAAATAGCAGCATGGTTGGCTCCAGAGAGCATCAGTTTATCAGTGTCTACACTGTTGTATTCGAGGTCATAGGAATGCTTTTGAATAATTAGGAGTCCACAAAGGGCTCATATTTTATAAGTATATATGAACACATACATATATAAAAATATTTGTATAACAAAATCCAATTACCCTTCAATTACCACAATCAGCAATAGAATGTAGTAATGTTTGTAACTTTTCATACTCCTTTGTCAGATGCTGTAATGTGGGTATTTTCATCACTGCCTTTAAGTGGAAAACCTCATATTTATACAGAAATATGAAATCAGTGGCAGACCGCAAATTAAAATATTACTCACTTGGGGGTAGAATGACCTTCTTACAAAAACTGATGGAACAGCCACAACTTGCAGAAATTGTGTTTACCATTTTCCAAATGATAACAGCTTGAACTGATTCTGATCTTTCTGTATTTCACATCTATCTCAGATAATTTGTAGCAGACCAAAGAAAACAAACATGCGTACAGATAGATGTTTAATCATGTGACGTTGTCATTATTATCTTGCAACTTCCTGTCTTTTAAATGAGTATACGTTTATGATATGACCCCCTACTGAGTAATGTAAATAACTACTTTTTTATCATTATTTACAATCATAACCATGGGAGCTTTATTTTTCATGTTAATGTTGTTGTGGAAGCACTTTAAATCCCTATTAAAGATCAGGATCTTTTTGTACCAAAATCTGTCCTCACTAGATAAAAGCAGTTTCTATTCCAGAGAGTTCACATTTGAAAGACCCAGTGCGGAGGGTGCAAGCATGTGGTCATCAAAACAAGAGGTAAGAAAAATAGCCTGTAATCAAGTATTCATTGGTCATTTGTAACTGGCTCCTTAAAGGCTAAAAAGCGTATACATCTGTGAGGTTTAACACAAAATAATGTTCTTCTAACTCCACAAATTATTCCTGGTATGGAATACATTAGATAATGATCTATAGCTTCTTATCCAAAGAACAAGTCTGAAGCTATCTATCTTCATGAAACCTACTGTTCAGTACCAAGTAAACTGAATTTTTTTGCAATGCTTAGAAAATAGCCCAGTATCCTTTCTTACAGAAAAATCAGTAAAGATGTCAGGCAGGCTCATAAGCTTTAAGAAATGTTTACCAAAAGTGGAAAATCTGCCAAGTGTTGTTAAGTCCTTGTTGTGGGTTAACCCTGGTAGGCAGCACAGCATCACACAGCCACTTGCTCACTTCCTCCTCCTTAGTGGAATGAGGGAAAAGAAGAATAAAAGCAAGAGAACATGGGGGTCAAGATAAAACAAAGAAAAGTTTAGTAAGTGGAGCATAAGTAGGAGAAGAGGGAAGAAAACAAAGCAATACACAGGCAATCACTCCCCACCTCCTGTGGGTAGATGTGCTTAGCCTGTTCCCAAGCAAAAGATGACTAACACCACTAAAACCTCCACTTTTCCCTTTTATTGTTGAGCATGACATTATATGATATGGAATATCTGTTTGGTTAGTTCATGTCTTTCATTAGTTTGGGTCATCTGCCTGGTTGTGTCCCCTCCCAGCCTATTGCGCACCCCCTGATCTATTCACTGGTGAGCAGAGTGAGAAGCAGAGGGGGCCTTGACACTGTGCAAAAACACTGTTCAGCAAAAGCTAGAACATTGTTGTGCTATCAGTACTGTTTTGGTCAAAAATCTAAAGCATAGCACCATATGAGCTACTATGAAGAACATTAACTCTATCCTAACCAGGCCCTATGAAGTCCTTTTAATTTTTCCAGCCAAATCCAGTCTTAGCAGATATTGTGCATTGCTACAAAAGGAATCTAAAATATTCTTGCTTTTATAAATTCTGTCTGGAACTTCCAGATATTCAAACAGCATCATGCAGAAGACAAGACTACTTTCCTCGTAGTACCTTTTCTCTTTCTGGGGAAAAGCTCTTCTCTTTATTTGTCTTTTTTCAAGGGGGACTGTAGTTATTGCTCACTTTACAATAGCCAGCAGATTAATTGTAATGCCGCTTTGAATATTCTGATGTTTCATATTTTAATATCTTGCTTGTGGGATGTGGAGGACATTGGGAGAATGGGATTCTCATATCCTTCCAGAAATCAGAACAGCTGTCATCATCTGGTAGGCAGCACCTGACCTCTCTGCCAGTTGAATTGGAAAGGAAACTTTCCCTTGACATGCATGAGCAGGAGGGGACCCTTGAGAGCCAGCACAGCCCTATAGTTGTCGCCCCACAAGACACAAAAGTTTCAAAAGGTCAGGGAAGGTTTTTGAGGCATATGTTTTGCACAAAGCCATGTCACATTAGATTCCTGTTGCTAGGGAAGTTACACCAAGCTGTGCATGGAGCCTACAACTGCTGGAAATTTCTTTCAGCTCAATGTGATTCACAGGCATGAGGACTAATAAGAACATAGTGTATTATTAAAAATATCAGCTTGACAGGGCTCAGCAAGTGCCGGTGGCAAGCATACCTCAGAAACAGGGAAAAAGCCTGACTCCATTAACTCTCTGTATCTGAGACTTCTTACTTATCTGTGGAGAGAGGCAGAGAAATTTTATAAGGTTGAGATTTTAATGAGGAGAAGTAGAGGACTAATGAAATGCTAATGAGATTGACATAATCCAGTGTGTCACTGCAGGCTCTCAGTCCTTTTAAGCCTGGTAAACAAAATAGCAACCATTAATTTGCCTGAAGTGGATTCATGAATTTAGCAATGGAATTTAGAAAGCATTGACAAATATCCCATGTGCTCAGCAGTGACACTAAATCTTTTTTAAGATATTTCCCAAAGGTGGAAGTAAGGCCTCAATTTTCCACCTGCCGTGGCCTTGCTAAGAAGGCTTCAGAGTCAACCAGTCATCCACATGCAGACACACAGGTGAACAGGTGGTTTTCAACAGGTTTCTACCTAAGTAACAAACAAGTCTGTTGGGAGGGAGATCTGACAGAAAATTAAAGATGGATCATGGGTTTTCATGGAAAATACCCATTTGTAAATGAAAGGTGGTTCTAAGTGGTGGTGCTGGGCAGTGCAGGCTGGCTGCAAAACAAGGACTTTAGCTTCACATCCAAGTGGCTCATCCCTCTGGGCCCAAATAGGCTGTGTCATAAGACCAGTGAGCTAGGAAAGGCAAAAGTAGGTTGAAACTATTTTTACAGCTCTGTGATCCAAAGACGATCTTCGTCTCACACAGGAGAGAACAAGTTTCAAGATGTTCTGTTTGCTTTGCTTTTTTTTTTTACAGCTCTCAGTAGCCCATGCTTTTCCTCAGGGATCAGTGGGACACAGGGCCATGGCTGCCATTCATCTCCCTTCCAGTAAAAGAACTTGAATCGACAGAAGAATAATTTAAGTCAGATCTCTGCTGGCACAGAAACAGCTGAAGGCACTACAGAGTATGTCCAAAATTACTCTTTTGCATTCCATCAGCTAATTTCTTTATGCACAGCTCCTAAAAAATCTTATATATGAACTAAACTTTAAGTCAGGTTTCAATGTTACTGTCCATTACAGCTACATTTGCAAGTTGGGGGCCTTCTTAAAGAGGATTTATAACAAGTTCTTCTAACATGGAATATAATCGTTACCCTAGCAGCTACCAAGGCTACCATGACTGATGAACTTCCCTTTGGGTCCTCCATTTATAGCATCAAATTACAGATTCCAAATAATTCTTCCAGACAGATTGCTCATTTCCCACAGGAAGAAGAAAAATACAGAGAAAAAAAATAAAAGCAATCATTTGAAGCATCTTCAGGCATATTTTACCTTGAATTTGCTTGTTCTAGATTTTAGGTTTTGCTCTTCCAAGAAAGAAATCTCTTCTGCTTTCAACACTTCTTTTCAGTTATACATATATCACAATAATTTAGCATATGTTTCTCTAATCTTTGATTAATGTCTTAACTTCTACTTAAATACCCATTAACATGAAATCATCACAGTAATTTTGGTTGAATCCCCATATCACTGACATACTGTTAATGAAAACAAGATTAGCATCTGAAGCTTTCAAGGGATGATTGCTGTAATGTTTGGATTCTTTCCTGACAAGGTAGACTCTATTTTTTTTTAAATAAGAAAAAAACATCATGGGCTTTTAACCAGACTTCCACACTTCCTTATGTACAGAGTCCCAAGTCAAGTGCACAATTCACAGGAGTTAGGGATTCAGTATTTGGATGAAAAGTATGCTCAGATCACTGTTGGACATGTTGACCAGCATCTGTCTGACATGCTGATTAGCATTACTTTATTATTTATTCATTTTTTCTCAACTGAAATGTATGTTTCCATCAGACCCTTGGCTTCTATGTGGGTTTTAAAGGGTCTGGGGCAAGCGTTACCTCTTGGGGAAACCTAAGTAACAACATGTATTATCTTCTAAAATTCCCCTTCTGAAACAAGTTTCACCTTCATTTATATGGAACCGCATGCAAATTACATCCATTCTAAATTGTTCTTTTCAACAGAAATAGTCCTCCATATGCCTTCGTTGATTTAGGTACCTGCTGTATTAAAAATAAGTTGCAAGTGCCAGAATTCAGTGGCTGACAGTGTGTTTGTGTTTATAGCAAAGACTTTCAAGATCGACTGAAATTCTCAAAGGCAGCCCTCAGAATGGCAAAAAATAACACTCCCAAAGTTCCTCTAACTTTGTTCTTTCATACATAAAATGAGAATACTACTGACTTGACAGAACTACCATGCAAGACTTGAATTCATCAGTATTTGTAAAGCACTTCAGGACTCCGAAGTGAAGTTCACTTAATACTGTTACCTTAAGAAATGTTGATTTTTTTCTTGTCTTTTTCTAATATTCTCTCAGAACTAGAATCATGCAGTTTTAACATTGAAAGGTAATTTGTGCATGAAATGTTGTTCCATGACCCTGTTCTGCATTAGCACTTTTGTCCCTTTCCTCATGAGTCGTGTGGTCTGCTTGGACATACAGGTAAGGGCTGACATCATCTGCCTTAGATGTGCAAAAACAGAGGAGTTTGTAGGGAGCCATGTGCTGCTGTTTCTGGCAGTGCATACCTGCACGAAGGAACTCAGATGCTTTTGCTTTGAATGCAAATTAGGTCAGCTGCTGAAGTTGTCCCCTGATACCACTGCACAGGCTTTGCCACTGCTGCTCCCTCCTGCCGCGTAGATTCATCTCTTTCAGATATCAGTGGGGGTGGACTGCTGCCTCAGACAGAGGAAAGGTCATCCTTATCCACCTCGCGCCCTTACTCTGATTGCCACTGACCCTGTTTTTTTTTGTTAAGTGTTAATGAGGACTGACCTGTGTTTTCCTTTGGATGAGGTCTAATATTGATAGCACAGATTGTGCTGTCCCTGTGTTTAGCCTAGTTTAGCATGGATGATTATGTCATATATTTACGTGTCTTTGCTAGTCTCCTTGCACTGTTTAAATGAATGAAAATTACCTGAGGTTCAGTTTGTCCTCTGTACAATCTAAGTGACTTGTACCCTGCAGTTAAAAAGCACTGCTCTTGTTTGCTTAACTTGTCTTTCTCTTGCATTAATTATTAGGTTGTCCACTTTACACACCCACCACTGTGGGTCTTCAACCTGAATATCTTGTGCATGTTGCTTACCTTAAACATGTCAATAGTTCTACCGAAGTAAAAGCTTAAGTTGCACATGATTATAATGAAGTATTGGGTCTGTTTATAGATTATTAAAATGCTGCCTCATAGGAGCATGACGGCACTTAACTCCTCAGCTTGCCCATCTGTACCTCATCCCCCATTTTACTTGTTTGTAAATCAGACAATCTCCATCTTATATGGTCCACATCACAGTAACATCTTAGCAGTATTATTAGAAGTTTTATGCAATGCAAGTAAAACATATAGATCTCTAAATAGCATTATGTGCATTTTAGATATTTAGTAGAAAATCAGTTATAATAACTGAAGCACCAGGCTGAATTTCACAATGATTATACCACTTCAAAAACACTGAAATATTTCCCTTGTTTCCAAGTTTATGCCTGGCATGTGCAGAGTGGGATACTAAGGCAACTCCTGAAAACAACCTAACAGTTAAATAAACGTAAATGGTAGAGAACAGAAGAAAGCAGTTTGATCAGCAATAGGTGAAGAGAAAATGAAGGGGAAAAAAGGCAATTTAGGAAGCAAAATTCAAGTGTAGTTCAACTTTAGTCAAGGGAAAAGAGGGAAAATGAAGAAAGAATGTGTTACTCATCTAGATTTTTGTTAGATCAAAGGCCTACATTTTAGCTTGTTTACTTTCTAAGGTACTCTACAGTTGATGGAAATAGAGAGCTACCATTCCAGTGTGGACCCTACATTCCTGAAATCGATGTTTAAAACATCACCCTTTTAACATCTTTTTCTCTGTCTCCCTCCATCAGTGGATCAAGGAGGATGCCCTAGTTTTTGTTATTCTTACAGTGATAATGGTACAAACTTCCCATTGCAAGGATTTCTCAGATTATTCTTATGACAAGTACTCATATAGGGCACACCAGCACTGTACTGCTGATGAGCTGGGGAAGAACCAAATGTGATGAAAATAAAAGGAAAGAACAGCAAGGCAGTATTGGGGCTTTTGTTATTTTTCAGAAGGGTGGTGGATGTGTTATTTATGGTGAAGGTCAACATCCAAATATATTGTTTACAAAATATATTCCACGAGATGGGGTTTTTTTTTCAGTTTCTAGTCCTAGATACAAAAGGTGAATGTTATCACAGAAACTGGTATCTTCTTATTTGGTGGCTTTTTGCATCAGATTTTGCTCAGAAAAATGGTACAGTCATTAAGGAAATGGAGTTCACTGATCACATTGCCTGACTTGTAAAACATGAGAGGAGAAACCTACCACTGGAGATGAAACTCAGAGCTCAAACCCTAAGAGCTACAACAGACTTTAAACTGCCTTAATACCCTTCCAATCTGGGGATGTTCTGTTACATTAATAAATAAATAAATAATAGATAAAGCCTGAGAAATGAAGCTTGGCTAGAGAAGTCCAGATAGCCCTGACAATTAAAACTGGAAATTAACTGGTTATCTAAGGTCAGCAGCACTGCTTGAAGTCCCCTCAGCAGAGGTGCCGTATCCTTCCTAAACATGCTCTCTTGCTTCCTCCTTGCCAAGCTCCCAGCTCCCAGGCTACATTAGGAGTGTCTTGCATCTTTCTTACATCCCACAGCCCATGCCAGGGTCCTGGAGGCAGGCACTTCTCTCTGGATTAAAGATGCTGAATCTAACCTAGAGGCACCAATGTCTGAAAGTCTCCCAGGAGGTGTGCCTATGACCACAGAGGAGAGCCACAAACACCAGCACATGCCAGCATCACTTTTGCCTATGATGCAAAATTACGAAAGGGTACAGATTTGCTGAGAATTTGTAACGACTTGGTTTCTTCAAGAGATGCAGTGGCAAATAAGACAAGTTTGGCTCTGTCGTGCAATCACAGGACCCTTCAGGCCTCAGCTAACCTTCCCATGAGAGCCCAACACAAAGCAGATGCCTGCAGGGTGCCCTTCACCTTTGTGCAGGATGCCTTTGGTTGTAGAGAAGCACAGCATGACAGGCACAGACTGGCAGGCTCCAGGGCTGTGTCTACTGCTCTCACCAAAAAAGGGGAAAGGAGAGACACTGATTTTGATGGCAAGCCCTCCCTTTGAGAGCAGCTGAGCAGTGAGGGTGGCAAGACAGAACCAGGAACAGCCTTGTGTGCCTGTTCTAACCCTGTGTGGTTCAAAGCTGATGGAAATGGCCACACTGACTCACGTGGCACATTTGAATTGTTTTCTTCCTTGACACTCTTTCTACTTTTAGATGTTTTAATTTCCTGTAATCTTTACACAGTCACACATGGGCAAGTAAACAGATTGTTTTGATTCAAACAGCTGTGCTAATTTATTGCACTGTTTAAAGCAAAGCTTGAACAGGCTCTAATCTGGGACTGGATGTACTGGTGGATACAAACGGGTACATATCTGCCTCCAAATTAAAACATCCACAGCAAGCAGCAGACTAGCCAGCAGGCAGGTTGGTTTCTGACAGTTTGACTCCTCCTGGGTCTGTGCGCAGAGGAGATCGGGATTGTGCCTGAGCTATGTGTGAGAAGGGGCTTGGGGGCAGCTGTCCCCAGGGCAGGAGGGGACAGGTCCCTTCTCCAATTTGACACAACCCTGTTTGGTCCGTGCAGCACTGCTGAGCAAATCATGACCACCTCCCATTTCTTGAGCTGCCCCTGGGGCTACTGGGACTCCTGGGGGAATTTGGGCAGTGCTGAGGGGCTGTGTCACTCAAGGTAGCTGGTTTCCAGTTTCCCACACCATGGGGCTTGCAGGGCCTGGCACCTCTACATTTTTACTTCTTGCTCTGCCATATCTCCTTGGCAAGCCAATGAACATTTTCTTGTCCAGAGCCTGTGCTCTGGGCCAGAACATAAACACTCCGTAACAGAAGATAAAATGGACATTTCACAGGCTCAAACTCCCAAGTTCTCACAACAGTTTATAGTCCACAACTGAGACCAGAACAAATTAAAGGATTCAGGGAAATGTCCTAAAACCACAGAGCAGGTAAAACTGATTTTGAACTCAGACTGCTGGTGGTCGAGGTCACCCTACTGTTTATATAAGACTTCTGCCTTTTCCTGACATGAGGCACAATCTCAAACACATTGTTTTTCTATAAATTATTCTTTCTGCTTGGAAGGCTTTTCAGGGCCCCAAACATGTTTATTAAATGAAAAGCATGAGAAGTGGAAAGCCATTATCCTCTTGTGAATTGGTCTGGAAAAATATGCATATGAAATAAGTCTACGGAGTAAGCCAGAGGGGGTTGCCATCATGATCAAATAATATTTTTTCTTGGTTTTACTTTTGTTGTAATATTTGAGATTACTCTCCTTTGCAATTCTCACATATGAGATTGAATCTCTAAAACTTCACTGAATTTCTACATCGTGCTTCACTGAACATTTCTACAAAGAGCCAAGGAACAAAATTACAATTGCATTTCTAATTATCTAATGGCACATGAGAGATCTTCTGCCTATATTTACCTCTGAACCATGTCCTAACTGCCCCGACCTGAAACAATCTTAAGACAAAAGTCCAGTTAGCTTCCCTGATAGGTAAATAACACTTTGAAAAACAAGTTCCAGGTTTTCTCTGTCTATTCCTAGGTAAGCAACTAGAGTATTTTAAAAACAAACTATGCTACAATAAAAATATACGTATGTATGTATAGCTGTTTCTGTAAGGAACTGCCCAGGAATTATGTGTCCTGCAAGTTGTGTACTGAAAATTAGCAGCATGGATAAGCATCTGTGCTGACAAAACTCAACAATGTTAGATAGGAAGGTAACATTTAAAAAGAAAAAGAGAGAGAAAGAGAAATTAAAAAAGAAACAGGTGGCTTGTTCCAGGCATGCCAAGAACATTTTGGAGCCTTGAGAACATGTACTCCCCTGCTTGGCTGAGCAGTGTTTTTGTCTCATCCACTGAGTGATTTCTTGTCTTTCCCACAGCTTCCTTCTGCCACCTGCAAATAACCTGCTCTCTGCTCATCTTATCTGTTTCCTGAGGATGGGCTTTGCCATGTGATTCTCCACCTTTCCTTTTCTTGGTGTCAAACATTACTGGTTTGCAGATGCCAGGTGCTGACAAAAGATTGCCACCTTTGTCCTCTCATCTTCTCCATCCTCCCCACTCTTCACCCAACCAAATCAGTCAACTCTTCTCAAATGTTTTACTTCGTGGTTGAAAATGCTGCAGTTTTTCTGTGATATATTGATAATATTGTTGAATACAGATTTTCAGGGCAATCATGAGTGAAGGTACGATCTTCCTCAGCTCACCTACCTTCCTTCTTTGTCACTGAAACCCAGTCCAGCACTTACAAAAAAAAAAAAATTTTTACTTTAGTAAGAGTTCCAACAAGTCCCTCGGGCTGCAGCTAGTCCTCTGGCTTTAATAAAAGGAGGATACTGGTCCTCACTCCTCATCCATGCTTTAGAAATCCAGTTCATTCTAACCATATATTACCTGAAATGCTTATATACTCCCAGAATTACCTCCATAAAATCTCTGCTGTGCTTTGTTAATATAGAAGCAGTGCTTTCATATCTCCTTGTAATTCTTAAATATAAATGAACATGCAGGTGCCAAAACAACAATTCATACTGAGTTCAGTGCATTCAGGGCACATTAAAGTCCAAAGCATTTGTGCTATTCATGTCTGTCCATTTGGGATGTCTAGATGTCTAGAGCCTGGCCAAAGCTACTTCTTCATCAGGGCTGCTGGACATCTGGAAATTCCAGATAAGTGGTCAAAGTTTACTTTTTACGTGGACAACATTTCTAGAGTGAAAAATAGAACATATTCAGAAACCCATATGTACGTATGTAACTTATCCAGAAACCTTATACAAGGTGAGGTTACTTTCAGTGTAATAAAAAAAAGGACAATGATCTCCTACTGAAGAACAATAGCAGATGTGTGCCAAATTCCTCTTTGAGACTCCTGAAAGCTACTTCATGTCTTACTTTGCCTTTATTACACCTCTTTCATTCCATCCATTTTGCCTAAACAGACACCTTCAGTAACTTCTTTCCTTCCCTCTTCACCATGAAAACATTTCACAGCATGATGTTATACAATGCACTTTAAAGCTTACCTCTCTCTCTGTGTTCAGCACTAGTCCTGTTTTGTTAACTGATTCTTCTCCAGTGGCTTCACAACTCATTCTTCTAGGGGACCAGCAGGCTATTTCTTACTGACATACTACTCACTGCGTGATATGTAAGTATGTCTTTATAGTACTGCTATATAAATACTTGGAACGAGCTGTGCATTGCTTTATGAAACTACAATTGATTAGCCAATTGTTTCAGAAACAAACTAGACATACATCACTTCTAGAAATAATCCTAGAGGTCATAGAGATCCTAGAGGTCATGAATACATCGTTAACTGAGTTTACTTCATGCTAAAATCAGTGTGGCCAAAGGAAACATTTGTGCTCGGAATATTTAAGATGACTGAATATGCATGGACACTTTGCTTCTACTGTGGAATGAATCTAAGTCCTGATTAATGGATATAATTTCTGTGGACAGAATGATAAATCAGTAATATTGCAGAGGAATTGGTTTAAAAATATTTTATGGACCCATAGAGAAAACATTTTTATCCTGGGATCATCAAAGGAATAACAGAACACCAGGTGTAAGTTTTGGCCCCATAGTTTGCAGTTAATTTGATATACTTGACCTGTAAATTCACAATTAATCAGGGATATAAGAACACACTAATAGTTAGGAAAAAAATAGATAGGTAACGTGTAAGCAGTATCAGTTTTAGAAAAGTAGAAATTATTTCAGATCACGATCCTGTTAAGACTCATACCTCAAATTAATGTCAGGAGTTACTTATAATGACTGGACTGAAGAGTCTTTTCAGATAGTTAATTCTGTTACTTACAGGCTAGTAATCTGTGTTGAAACTTTTGTTTTATTTTCCTTTATAGCTATAAATCTATTCTACTCCCCTGTTCATTTTTTTTTATTGGGATTTAGGCTATGAATGGTGCATTTGATCAGCACTTTTTGCTTGCAGGCATTATGGATCAAAGAACAGACATTTATAAGTTCCTCACTTTTCTTGCTGGAGGCAAAATTTCCTTTAATGGCATGAAACCATTATGAGGAATCACAGGTAGAAACAACAGACCAAGAGAAATAACCGTGGCCATATTGTAAAAGAATAATTAATTGCAGGCAAAGCTCCCTGTAGCCTAGAGAAAGTATGAGAAAATTCTTTTTAGGATTAAATTGTCAACAAATCAGAGAATGTTTGAAAAGTGGAATGAGTTCCTTCACTCTATATGGGCACTGGACAATAAGGGTGGGTGTTGCTATTGCCCACAGTAGGTTTCTTTCTACAGTACAAGTAATGTGGCTTGGTCTTTATTGAGGTTTATTGAGGTTTTATTGAGGTTTAAGTCCCATAATTAAGGTTTCCATAGTATTAAGATGGAATGGAAAGGGACTCTGAGGAAAGCTAATCTTTTAACAAAATATATGATGAAGTTCTCTAGCTGATAAGTTGACGGAAATAATGGATTCCAAAGCAGGTTTCAAATGGGTTTCAGATGGATTGAAATAATGTTAAAAAGGAAGGGAAAAGTCTGTATTATCCAAGAATACATGTAATCTGTAATTTAATGCATAATAGCTGCTCTAATACAGACATTACCCAGCCACAATCTGACTCATTATTGTATAAAAAGGAATACCTCGAAAATGCTAAGTGCTACATGAAATCAAGTAGTATTTACAATTTGAGTGACAAAATCTTCAGAAAGAAATAAGTTTCTCTCCAGATCTTTACTAAATCACACATCTGACCAGTTAGAAAAGGAAAAGTAGTAATAATAGAATCATAGAATCATATATTGTTTTGCTTGGAAAAGACCTTTAAAACCATGAAGTCCAACCGTTAACCCAGCACTGCCAGGTTACCACTAAACCATGTCCCTATGCACCAACATCTACCCATCTTATAAGTATCTTCAGGGATGGTGATTCCACCACTTCCCTGGGCAGCCTGTTCCAATATTTTACAACCTGTGAAGAAATTTTTCTTAATATCCAACCTAAACCTCCCCTGGCACAACTTGAGGCCATTTCTTCTTGTCTTATCACTTGTTACTTGGGAGTATAGAATGACCCCCACCTCACCAGAGCCTCCTTTCAGGTAGTTGTA
>VZZY01002011.1:46623-64140 GCA_013400335.1 Eurystomus gularis | reverse complement strand
GTGCTGGTCAACAGCTGGCTGAGTAGGAACCAACACGTGACCAGGTGGCCAAGAAGGCCAATAGCATCGTGGCCTGTATCAGCACTAGTGTGGCTAGCAGGACAAGGGAAGTGATCATCCACCTGTATTCGGCGCTGGTGAGGTTGCACCTTGAATACTGGGTTCAGTTTTGGGCCCCTCAGCTCCAAGAAGGACATTGAGGAGCATGTCCAAAGAAGGGCAATGGAGCTGGTGAAGGATCTAGAGCACAAATCTTATGAGGAGCAGCTGAGGGAACTGAGGTTGTTTAATCTGGAAGCTCAAAAGATGATCTCACTCTCTACAACTCCCTGAAAGGAGGTTGGAGCGAGGTGGACGTTGGTCTGTTTACCCAATGTAACAAGGAATAGGACAAGAGGAAACAGCCTCAGGTTGCGTCAGGGGAGGTTTAGGTTGGATATTAGGAAAAATTTCTTCACCAAAAGGGTTGTCAAGCCCTGGAACAGGCAGTCCAGGGCAGTGGTGGAGTCCCCATCCCTGGAGGGATTTAAAAGCAGTGTGGATGTGTTGCTGAGGAACATGGTTTAGTGGTGACTTGGCAGTGCTGGGTTAATGGCTGGACTTGATAATCTTAAAACTCTCTTTGAACCAAAACCATACTATGATTCTGTGATTCTAAGTCATCAAGACACTAGTGAAGATTAAACTATGTCACAGAAAGAAGGCTTTGGCAAGCTTCACTGGGTTATGTAGTGACATTAAGGGACTTGCATTATTTTTATACTGATCACAGAATTATGGACCGGACGATAGTACAGTACAGGAAATATTCTTTAATGCCTGCTCCATACATCCACATAATTGACCCTAGGGTGGCTGTAATGCAGTAACCTACATATCCCATAGTGCCTTCCTGCACTTCATGTCAGATCCCTGTAGGGAAGGAGCATGGACTGATTTATCTGCCCTGTGTCATCTATGTCACCTTGTCAGAAAGTGTTATGAAATATATGGCAAAGCATTCACATAGGCAGGAAAGGACATTCCTCTCTGCCCCCAAAAAATAAAGGGAGAAATGTGTCTGGGCTTTCAAAAATGCATTTACTGGTACCCGTGCTCAAAAATCAGTCTAAACAAAATTTATATCTGAAAAAGCTTTAAAGGTGTATCAATAAGGTATTATGAAACAGTGCTAGGACACTGCAGACAGCTTTTAGTGAAGTGAGGCTACCAGCTGCTGGGTAGAACTTGGTGAAACTGAAAATGAAGGGTAGCTTTATTTGCTTTACACTGTTAAGATTGACTTTTACTGAAGCTGGCAGTGTCCTAGAACTAGGGAATATTTTTCTCCCATTTGTGCCATTTATCTTCAATAAAAATGCAGGCCCTTGCCTAGCACAGAATTTGTTGTATTTATTTCTCTCACTCTTAACATGAATTTGGGTTTTTTGGGTGTTGTCATTTCTGGGTGGGTTTTTTTTTTTCTTTTGCTCCCTCCTTCCCATCTGTTCTGAAGTACTTCCCAGCACAATTCAGCCAGGAGGGCTGGAGAGCAGCTGTCTCCATAGTGCAAGCCAGGGGTTTGCCATGAGGGCATGCTTCTGCATGGGTTCATTGGTTTTCCTCCCCCTCTCTTTTAGGTGTGATCTCACCATTTTTTAAATACTAAGTATAATTTAAACCAGGACCAAGAGACTTCCCCTGGCCTCTTAGCTGCTTCCTCTGAGCAACTAGACAGTGTTAGTCTTTCTAACACTGCTACTATTTATGAAGGTATTCTATGGAAGCTCACTTTCAAGCAACTGAAATGACAATATAAATTCAATGCCATGGTAGTCGTTTATTACTTTATGATAATGCCAGAATATACAAATGATAAGACTGACGGGCTCAGGGAGAAATCTGAGGGGTTTTTATTATTTATTTATGGACTTACATAGTATGAGGGAGTAAGTGTTGAAGGAGGAATACAAAGACATTTCATCTAGCAGGGTTGATTTAGTGCTTCCCCTTCCCTGATCAATGACCTCCCTTATGTTTAGAAGAGATTGAACACTCCAGAAAGAAGTGTGTGTATCTTTATTAAAACTAGTCAGAAGAATAATTGGACTTATTTATACTCTTAAAATTAACTCTCTGAATAAGGTATAAGTATTAATTCTTTAGGTAATGTGTATGTTACCATAAATGGCACTAAGCCTAAAAAGGGATATCTGTCACAGAGTACTGTAGCTGTTAAAATACTTGTCAATAAGAAAGAGGGACTAAGGAGTGCAAGAATATGCAGGGTCATAACCCAGATGCATGATGAAAGGAGATTTAAAATGTTAATAATAACAAAATGTCAAAGCATTAATTTGTTGGTATGCCTTGTAAAAGGAATATATTATTTTTTTGTTTGCTTTTCATTTTTATTATATTAAAACAAGCCATTTATTTTCTTTACTCTTTTGTGCAGTACTAAACCACATGCAAAACTACGTAACAACATATGTCATATTCACCTCTAAACTCTTTCCATTTATAACAGACTGAAAATAATGAAATCTTTTGTCAGCTTCAGGTTGTTCTTGTTTCTTTTCAGTGGGATAAAATAAAACTCTGCTTAAGGTAATGTAATACACAAATATAAATGTTAAATACAACATCACATTTGTCTTTGTAGGACACTAGTTTCACTTCTTGCAACTATATAGTTTACGGTGATGACAGCTTGTAGCGTACAAGACATATGTCATACATAAAGCCTTGTGAACACACATACATTTACCCTCTGCGTGTTGTCTTTTAAAACAGTCAATACCCAGGGAAGTGACAGCTGATATCTTAGATAACACAGCTCAGACTGAACAGAGTGCCCTACTTAACTGAATATATGACTGTCTATAGTTAGGTCTAAGAAGTTAGCGGAGGAAAGCAGAGATTATAGCACATCCCTATGGCAAATCCAACCTCACAGTGTTTCAAACCCAAAGCAACACCCACCTATGTGTCTGCTGCCATTTTAGTTGATAAATAGAGTTGACACTGAGACAGATATCTCGGAAGATGGAAGTATTAATCTTTTTGGATTGTAACAAATTCCACAGGCTGTTAGAGTGGCCTTGTGCACTCTACAGTAAAGGAGCAATAAATAACTCAAACTGATCCCGGTTCCCTAAGTTCAAGTGATAACTCGCAGATGCCAAATTGTCTTCCCAGCCTGCTATTTCTGCATGCTACTTTCCAAATTTATTCTGAAAAAATAGAATTTGTGTGAATAAACTGCTGTTATTCCTTCTTTCATTTTCTGAGCAAACACAGTGAGGCTACCAGAACTTTGAACTATGTGGGATTGCTTGTGCTGAGACAACTTAAGATGTGCAGGTATGGTAGAACCTTGGACTGTATCAGTGACTTTTGGGATTGTACTGGGTGTAGATGCCCAGCTGTTGGCCACAGGACGCTGCATGTGTGACCTCTGGGAGAAGAGTCTGGGACTGTCCCATGATGAACACAGCCTGTTCCAACCACCCCAACAGACTCACTGCAGGGCATGGCTGAGCCCCTCAGCCAAGATAGTGGCAGGTCTGGGGAAGCATATTTAAGAAAGGGAAAAATGCTGTGCAGAAGTTGTGAGAGAGGAGTAAGAAAAATGTGAGATAAACAGCCCTGCAGACACCAGAGTGAGACAAGGATGGGGAGGAGGTGCTCCAGGTGCCAGAGCGGAGCTTCCCCTGCAGCTGCTGGTGAAGACCATGGTGATGCAGGTTGTGCCCCTGCAGCCTGTGGAAGTCCACGTTGGAGTGCATACCCACACTGCAGCCCATGGAGGACCCCATGGTTTTCTGGCAGGACTGGAGGCCTGTGGGACACCCACGCTAGAGCAGTTTTCTCCTGAAGAACTGTACCCAGTGGAAAAGGTCTTTTCTTTTCTGCACTAGAGCAGTTCATGAAGGACTGAAGCCTATGAGAAGGACCATGGAGCAAGGTAAAAGTGTGAGGAGCACGGAAAAGTTGTTATGGACTATTCCCTACTCCCCTGTGCCACTCAAAGGGAAGGAGGTAGAAGAGTGAAGGAGGGAAGTTGAGCCAGGGAAGAAGGGAGCATGGTGGGAAGGTGAGTTTTTAATTTTGTCTTTTTTGCTCACTATTCTACTCTAATTTAAACAGGCAATAATTTAAATTAATCTTCCCCAAGTTGACTATAGTTTGCCAATGATGGCATTGGTAAGCAATATCCCTATCTTTATCTTGATCTACAAGCTTTCCATCTTATTTCCTCCCTTTGTCCTGTTCAGGAGGTGTAGTGAAGGAGGTAAACTTATAGAGCAGCTTGGCAAGCATCTGGCAGCTGGCCAAAGTCAACCCACTAGGGGGATATTGCTGCAATATTTGCATTAACTGTTTTACTTGTTTATAAATCCCCTTGAGGAAGATGGAATTATTGTGACTAGGTACATTCCCTAGTATTGCCACGGCTTCTACTGCCTCATAAGACTCAATCATTGTCAGGCCTGTTCCTGAAATATAAGGACAGAGTAGCTCAAAAAAGCGGCAGATGTTATAAAAAAAAAAAAAAAAGCTAGTAGCATCTAGGGCTTCTTTTCCGGCTTCAAAAGCAACCTACCATGTTGCAAAGAGAAGAAATATTCTTGCTAGGATCTACAGAATAACTCAGCTGTAAAGTTGCAATGCAGAGCAACACTACGTACACCTTGGCAGCATTTTCTTGTCTATAAAGTGTGCTTCTACTCCATTTGAGGCAAAAAGATTTGTTTACTCTCTCTTATGGCACAGGAAGAGATTAAGAAGCTATATGTTTTATATACTTTTCATTAGTCTTCTTAGGGGATCCTATTTCCCATTCAGAGAAGATATTTCAAGACTATGAATATATTATAGACCTCAAGAACACTTTCAATTTCCTGGCTCCACATGTGCAGCCTGGCTCCACCCCAAATCTATACCAATAAAAGGTCCAAAAATGCAGCAGCACTTCCTGATCTTATCCCATTCTCATCTGCACAGAAAGAAAGCACAAGCCCACAGGGCAGATGACATCAGGAGCACGTGCTCAATCTCAGCACTTAGGGCACCTGGAACCTGAAGTTCCCTGAATATAACTGTAGCAAGAAAATGGAGACAGTCTTAGGGACTTTAAGGCCAGTGAAATATTTAGAAAACATTTAGGTTGCTTGTTCCAAGAGTGAAATTAAATTCTATATTCTGGGCACCAAGACTGTCTGTAACAGGTATGAGGAAAGTCAGTTGCTCTACATGGGATGAAAATGGAATGGTGCTCAAAAATGGTGATACTAAACTTAGGCAATAGGGAACGGTTGGCAGAAGCAAGATGCCACTCTGGGCTTGGGTAAGGTTCTCAAGGATTCAGAGAAGCACCTCCACCCATTTGGGATCCACAACTTCAGGCATCCTACTGAAAGTAGGGAACTGTTGTAATTTTTCAAAGAGTTGAATAGAGTTAATTTCTGTCTTCAGAAGTATTGGAGAAAGGTGTGGATGTTGTCTTCCTTCCATATTACAGTTCAAAGACTTATACACTTAGGAAATGAAAACAGAAATATGAGATGTCTAACAGACACAGCTGCACATGTTGCATGCAGTTTACCATCATCTTAAGACCCATGGGAGAAGCTGGTGATCCTAGATCCCTAACTCCAGGAAGAAAGGAACTTTCTGTGGGCTCTGAGCTCCCTGTCCTAAGGTCTCCCCTAGATGGGGTGGCAAACCCAGCCAACTCCATCCTGCAGTGGAAGCACATTGGGGATCCATTGTCACCTACTGCCTCTGGCTGCTCCCTCAAGGTCATCTCTCCAAAAGTATGAGGAGACTGTGGTGCACCTGTCAGCCAGGTGAAGGTTTTAGGTATTTAGCTGGCAGGTTCAGGAAGGCTGGCCATTGTGATCTATGATGGCATGAGCAGAGCCATCTTATAAAAACATGGATGACTAGGATTTATTTTTTGCTGAGAAAGTGCCCAGTGATCTTTTACTGCTGCATAAAAGGAGTGTGACATCACCAACTCATTTTTCAACTCACCCTCTAAAGAGTTAACTACTTTTTGTGACATTCTCTGGGACCATACCTCAGACTGAGCTGCTCCATGAACTCAGAGGAAAATTCACTTTTTAGCTCCTCACAGTGATTAGATTGAACTGTCTAGGTAATTCCAGATTTCAGTCTTATAGGGAGTCACAACACCCAGGAAAATATGAAAAGCACAAGTAGCCATCTAGAAGCTGATACAAGGCTTTGTTATGAGTAAAGGTTTCAGTTATCCAGAAACTAGAAGTCATGCCAGTCCCACAAAATGAATAAACAAACATCAAGTGAAATTAATTACCAGCAGCACTTTTCTATGCATGTCTTCAGCTCCCTAAAACAAATATAAGAAGCCTGTTTGCACAATTTCCTATAGCATCCTTAGAAAAAGGCTTCATTTATTAGAATGTTCCCTATTATTATTTTCCCCAGATACAATGACAGGGATTGTTGAAGTCGTTTCTATTCAGGTAAGTTATTTTTAATGTCTAAATATATAAATAGCAATGTATAAGAAGTTTTTAAAAAATGTATTTTATATAAGACCATAAGTTACATGAAAATATGAAAAATGTGTGTTAATACATTATTTCTTCCACAGGTTATTATATATTTGAAAAAAAGAGTATTTTTTTAAAAATAGACCAGGCAAAAAGATCTGTTTTTTTCAATCTGTAGCACCTTTTAATATGAATACTTGATTTTTGGTATATTTTGACTGTAAATTCAATGCATGTAAAAATATCTTTGTAGGGTAGATGCCACAAAATAAGAGAGAATTGCAATATTTAGTTATTTCATACCCAGATTCTCCTATTACATGTAAAAATAATAATTAAAAAAATCCTACATACAATGTGGGAAATCTTAGTAAAAATATTTCATTAAATACATTTATTATAAATGCAAATAAAGCAATTTTTGTTATATTTTCATAGTGTTGTCTTACAACAGGAAATCACCAGGCAGCAGGCACCGCTCATGCCCATTCATTCTGCCCCAGTGTATCTGCAGAGATGCAGGAAAGCTCACACTTTGAAGAAACTAATCTCTCAGCAGAGGCTGTGTGAGGAAATGATAATTTGGCTATGTAATCAAATTGCAATGTGTTCAGTTACCAGATGTGAGCAAATAAAGAGAAAACCAAATTTAGACTTTGTGCCAATTGCTCTTTTATATGCTTGCTTGCTTTTGAGGACTGCCTATGATTTTTTTCTAATGTGCATGGTGGTGGTAACATGTAAGATGGTTTTGTACACCTTCCTGCTGCAGCACTGCGGTTTGCCAAGAGATGGCACGATGCAGCTCTGCAACAAGATGACTGACCGCCTGTTCATCTCTGAAATAAACCCAAAACCCAAACCACCTTGGGCCTCAGCGCTGCAAAGATTTAAGCACGTGCTTGAATTTGCAAACCAGTACCACTACATCTCATCTTTTCTGCTATGTTAAAGGCTCTGTTTTTTCCACTGTGGTAAGAGAGCTATAGGGACCCATAGCTATGTAATGTCAAATTGTTTAGGTATGTAATCAGAGCAGGAGAGAATATTATTGAACTATCATTATGGAACCTTTTCACTATGGTGTTATCTAAAAAGCTAGCCAAATATATTCAATTTCATATGAATACAGTCCTGGACAAATAAATTATTATCTAGCAGTGCACTGCAAATATTGAATCCAATATGTTTCTTATATTTATTTCTTTACTTCTGGCTTGCACAGCTGAAGAGAAGTTACATGAGAAGGTTGTTACATGAACAAGTAGCATGAAATAGGAGTGTGAAATAAGTTGCAGAATTGTGTGAAATACATGCTGAATACTCAGTGAATGCCTGCACTGGACATGAGCTACTCCTTGGTTACATAGCCAAAGGTTGAGCATGGAAATTTCAGGAGCTCCCTTTCATCTGTAAATTCAGTTCAGCTCTGTCTGTGGAGGCACAACAGATTTGATTTGAAATTAACAATTAAAGCTCTGAAACTAATTATTCTTGAGCAAGAAGCTTTTCAGGACTTTTTTTCTCACGGCACAGAAGAAGCTATGGCATCATCTACATGCCCAGAGGAGCAGTAGCGGGGACGGATACCGCGTTAGGAGTTTATTTAGTATCTATCCCACTCGGATTTGGAGGTTAGCTTCAGTTTCAATGCATAGGTGTTTGAAGATCTGTGAAATAGGGGAGATGCAGTGAAAGATTTTAAGGAACTGCAGAAATGTGTGCAACATTCTAAACTAGTCCAGACCGTATGCTGGAGTGTCAGTGAACACATAGGCCAGTGCTACTCAACTTTCATTTGATGAAAAAACCTTGTGAACTCTTCCTAGTTTCGTATATGAAAGTGCTGCTTTTGATGACATTATGTCTTACCGTACTTAGAGACATATTGTTTGTTTTCCTGGTTTGCTACCTTGTTTTCAGATTTTCAGCTTGTCAGGGTTAAGACTATTTAAAGTATTCTAGTTTAGTTTTGAAATGTCCTTTCTTTAAGGCTTCTTTTTCTAATGCCTTGCAGAAATGTAAGAGTATTACATCAATAGAAACACCTTTACCAACAAAATCCATAATCTCATAAAAAATATTAAGTTAGGTAGACAAGATTTGTTTTGTATAAACCCACACAGACTGTTCGTAATTATATTGCCTTGTTTCACTTTTTCAAGTCCCATTGCAGCCTTCACGTTATTTTCATTGGGATCAATACTGGAGTTGGCTTAGGTCATCGGACAGAAAAGTACAAAATAAAACAGGTCATGGCCTGACAATTCCTCACACTCTCTTCTCCACCAATTACTTGAAGTGGAAAATATCTAGAGCTCTTGAATCACTTTCTATATCAGCCTGATTTGAAGCCTGGATAAGTTGTTGGAGAATGTATGAATTTTTGTGATACTGATGCTCAGACTTCAGTTTCTTCACTTGCAAGGGTGGTGTTTCTCAGAGGAAGAATGCATTGAATCCTGGAGACACAAGAAGTCAAGGGTATTTCCATTGTTTGGACTGCAGTACAATGACCCTTTGGAGCTGGAAAAGGCTTTTTTCCTGAGGGAAGATGCTCATTGGAAAGCAGGGGGAATATCATTCACAAAGCATTAACATTTAACAATGATTTCTTTTTCTCTTTTCTACAGGCTTAAAAGAAATGATGCTTGTTTGAGGAAAGGGCAAGAAAAGAAAGAATACAGGACCCTGCTCAATGAGATGGAGTCTATTAGAAGCAGAGAAACATTGACAAATGCTTTAAAGATTTCAGGAAGAAAGATGGTCTCTTCTGAGCTCTAACTGACAATGACTTTGTTGGAATGACAATCTGATTCAATAACTGAGGTCCTCCACCTACAACGGCACTTAAAGTCTACTTTATATTAGAAAAGATAACTTGTCCAACTGTGACTTACAGCTAGTTGCTACTATGTCCCTTTACAAGAGGAGCTCTTTATTTGGTGTAGAGCTAACTCTGCCAAAGAGCTGACATACTAAGCAACTTCATCCTCAGCTTTGGAGCCCAAGAAGCCAGAGAGACTTAGTCATACACAGACAGTAAACCTAGAACAATCTTTAAATGTTTACACAAAAAGAATAAGTGAAAAAAAAAAAAATTAAACCAGAAACTTTTGCACAAATCTGTGGTAAAGCTTGATTTAGGGTGGCAGAGGAAGCAATCTTTTCCTTTCTTAGCAAGGTTTGGATACTATCTAAGCTTGTTTTTTCCAAACTCAGAATAGTCTGCCAAACAGCACATGAGTGGAAGGCAGGACACTGCAGGGTGCTAAACAGACAGGAGCTGATAAGCCTTCACTTGGCAAAGTGGTACAGCTTTGTGCTGATATACCAAGCTTGATGTCTTCACATCTAGGATTAGAAAACTCCCAAACCTTTCTCAGCAGGAAAAGCCATCAGCTACTTTAACAGAAAGATCTCTGGGTTGCAGTCAAGACACCAAATAGTCAGATGATATGAAATGGACTTGTTTTTGGACTGCAAGATTGCAGCATCACTTGATGCAATATCTCCTCTAGATATGGACTGAATAAGATATAGGGCATTCATGGAAAAGGGCCATATACAGTAAAAGTCTTTCTTTCCTCTGTTTAGGCAGTTGAGACCAGACAATTTTCAGGTCGATTTACAAAGCCTTTTACAGCTCTCATGGATGAGACAAGGACCGAAATAATGTCATTTAAGAGACTTTATTATTGCTATATATTCTGATCTACCATAAAAAACTAGTAGCTTTTGTAATTACAATGTGTATTTTTATAACAGCTTTTGTTAGCTTTTTATAATTACACATATGGTACATGGCTTACTTGTTTTTTTCTTTTAAGGAACCTGAGTATTAAATATATGCTAAGAATGAATCTGATTGTTTAAACATCTTGAACTCCTTATTTTGCATGCCCCATTTTCTTGACTGTGAGCCTCCACAGATTCAGAGTCACCATGTGCATGGTTCCTCCTCGATCACATTAATCATGCTGTGCAAGACTGCAGGCTGTCTTATTTCTCCAACAAAGAAGTTCCTATCAATACACAGTACACTTGTACTTATGCGCAGTACTAGTTGCCATTTCTGGCTTTGTTTATTCCTAATCTCTGTCTTTCCCTCTGACATTTTGAAGTATTTATACATCTTTACATCCACCAAAGCTTTAAGGCTGAGCAACTGACACATTTGCAGACAAACTGCTCAAAGGAAGCACGCATGCATTTATTTTCTCCAGTGCCTCCAGGTGGTTAAGCTTAAGGCCAAATGCTGCTTCTGTGAGCAGAACCCCAGAAGAAGTATTTTGCCTTCAGGAACTGTGGGAATCTCTCCTTTCTCACTCTGTCAGAAGGACCTGAGGTACCAAGGCCACAGCTGCTATCACAATGCTAAGCTTGAGGCATTATAGTTACATAAATTCCTTCTTCTTATCCCATACATGTTTCTCAAGCAACAAATATATTTTTCAAAAAAGCCACTTGCTCCGTCTTTTCCGGATCTTTGTGCATTTTGAATGCATGAGTCACTGCCCACTAAGCTCTCCTGGAAGGCTGCTGCCCTCCAGATCTATGTGGCCCAGTAGTCTTACCATGCCCTGAAGCTTCCATGCTCTGAATGGCTGCAATTTGTCCCCTCACAAACTGAGCTGCTGCCTTAACATAGGGTGCAGCACTGAATCTCAGCAAATGCTTGCTTACCTCAACGGTAGACAGAACTTCCGTTCACATGGCCACCATCTGGGTATGGTGACTGTGTGTGAAATGTGTGTTTACCTCCAGGCTTCTGCAGAAATTAAAGTATATCTGCCAGGAGGATACAAACCTCTCAAACTCTCTTTTTCCCATGTGAACTCTGTGTATTGCAGTCAAGCTCCTTTTTGATCACTCTTCTCACAGCTCTTAAGTCTTGTTGTCCTGGAGTTCCTGGAACATAACACTCCCACTTCAGATTCTCCACCATGTCATTGCTAGCATGCTTTCTTGAGGTAAACTCAGACTACTAGTGTCAAGAACATCAAAGCAAGTACTTGATTGTAAAGAATGTGCCTACTTGTATTTTAACTTTTTAATTAATAAATTGACCATTAGTCACTTGAAAATTTGGAACTACATTAAGCACAATAGAGAAGATGGCCACCATCAACCAATATTTGTATTATGTTGCTATGTGGTTTTAAGTCACTGTCTTCCCAAATCTCAAGCCACGGCAATGAACACATTCTCCACCACCAGAGTTTAGCTGGCTGCCAACAGCTGGCTTGCTGGTAGACATTGTTGTGATGAGGGAGCTGAAGGGAAGACTCAGCCCTGCAGTGAGAATTGCAGCCATGTCTGTGCTCAGCTATGTATTCAGTCAATTCAGAACCCTGACCCGCAGATTTGACTTCACTTGACCAGCCTGCCCTTAGTGATATCTTATATCCAAACTGCAGCAATACTTTTAGAGGAGCATGGATGCTCTTCTCTCCAGAATGAGCATTTGTCAGACTTTCTTAGGTTATAATGTTTTAGTATTTGGTGACCTTTTAATACAGTAGAGAGGTGTCTAAATACCATAGATGTCCAATGTGGCAACTAGTTCCAGAAGGAAGATGATTGAATTGTTGCTAGACATTTCTGGGTGATTTATTCAACTAAGTCTCCAGCTCGGTGGAGTTCAGATGGACAGTTTCCTATTTAAAGCTATTGCTTACTCGTTTTCCATCAGCCCTTCTGCTGCTCTTATATGCACAGGAATGTTTAACAAAGTTTGTTGGCACTGACATATTCACCATATTGCAGTTGGTGTTGATCTCACAAATAATTCTGTTCTGCTCACAGGGAATGGGTAATGGAATGGGCAAAAAAACATATTCTCATAGAGACAGAAAGCTCCGCATAAAATGCAGTTACAGAGTGCAGAAAACAGCAGAGTTGCCCTCAGCGCAGGGATCACAAAAGAAC
Source organism: Eurystomus gularis (assembly GCA_013400335.1). Taxonomy (NCBI): domain Eukaryota; kingdom Metazoa; phylum Chordata; class Aves; order Coraciiformes; family Coraciidae; genus Eurystomus; species Eurystomus gularis. The sequence goes on along the minus strand of VZZY01002011.1, from coordinate 51,685 downwards.
TAATTTGCCAGAATGCCATTCCAAGCCCATGACCACAGCATTAGTAATGCTGCAAGAGTATGGAGTGCACCTGAGCCCTATGCTCATTAACCTTTCGGGTTAATGTGCAGCTCAAAAACATAAAGGAGCTGTGTGTGTGGTGTAGGAGAATGGAGGGGAAAAAGCAAGCATGAGGGAAGGAAAGGAGTGGGCATAACTCAAGGAAAAGACAGAGTCCTTTTGATTCTTGAAATGAACTGAGCATTGTTTTTCTCCCATGCAGAGCTGTAAAAAAGTGAATGAAGAAAAGCATTCCGAAAGAGAAATTAATTTGCATAGCTATGGCTTCAAATCTAACATATATTTAGATTAGCTATCAACCAGATAATTCTCTGATAAGGAAACTGCTAAACAGGAGAAACATTTGGTCTCAGATTTGTCTAGATTCCAGGCCTGATTGTCTTTATTTTCTCATCAATGGCCAAGGTAAAGTGACCAGATGTCTCAATTAGATTGCACAAGTACCAGTTTTTAATAGACTGACCCAGTGTTCAGTGATTTTTTTCAGATGCAGAGACATCCTATTGTTATTCTGCCACTGATCCGCCCTCACTACAAAAATGGCTGATTCACAGACTCTGCTCCTCCTCCCCTGTATGTTATATCTACAGTAGATGATCAAATTCTCATTAACACAAGGGAGAGTACAGCCTGGCACCTGCAAAATGTTTTCAAATATGACTGCTTAATGTCTCTTGGCAATGCTGGTTCGAAACAGGAAGCCAAATAGTGGTGCAGCCAAGGATGCACTGCATGAGATCTCTATCCCCAGGCAATTTAACTTGGACACAACAGACTTGGAATGCAGCTTCACTTTCCTCTGCTGTCCTGTGCTTGCTCCCATTTAATCCTCTTCAGCACCCCTTTTTTCCTGTTCATTGTGATATCCCTTCACTATTCTCTCTCAACGTCTCAACTTCATTTTCCAGATGGAGAGGCTGGGCCCTTTGCAGAGCAAGTCTCATGGATTACATGAATAAAGAGACTGTTTCTGCTGTTGTTACATTTTAGAGAACACAAACTGTTCCTGAAATTCGTGGGATATGGGTAGATGTGATCAACGACCAAGATTTTATCTCTTGTTTAAAGCTGGATCTGGTATCGCAGTTAGGAGTATCAGGCTTCTGATAAGCTTTGTAGACAGACTTTAATTGTTTATGGCCATTTTTATTAAACTAAGACATAGTGGTGTTAGCTGTCTAAATTTCTATTTAATATATCCTACCATTTATAACATTTCACATATACATGGGCGTTTTCTGCAGGTTTAACAGTCTCTAGTGCCTTTACTTCCTGTCCCAGTCAATGAGTGAAAGATGTTATTTGATCGTTTTCCATTCAAGAGATGGCAACATTCAAAGAAAGCAAGTGCTGCACTATGCTATCAGTGCAGCTTTTATTCCATACCCATTAATCTTGTGAAGCATCTCGAAGTTTTTGATCAGTCTAAAATACAGCACATTTGCTTGAAATAGGACTTTGAAATTTTATCTATAAGTTCTAAATGAGATAGTAATACAAGCTTCTCCAGCTCTTTAATAATGAATGCAGTTATGTCGTTTTATCTGCATAGGAATATTGTAAATGAAACCAAAGCAGCACAGACATAACTCTTACATTTTCAAAACTGCTAAGACAGCTCGGTGTACATTCAAATCTCTCCTTCTATACATACTTACTGCAGAAATATAGTATGGTATATTGCTGTTTTCAAACTGAGTGCTTGCTGCTGCATTCACTGAACTCATACCTACTTAATGCTCCCGTTCACTTTGGGATCAGAAAGGTCAATCCTGCAGCATCTGACCACTTCAGCAGTGATGATTCATGTCTTTGATCTTATATTTTGTCATGTAATTAGTGCCAATGAAGGCCCTGTGTCTCCTTCTAGTTGCATAAAAACCTAACTTGCGTGTTGTATTAGGCATCTTGAATTATGTTTGTTGTAACCTAGACATGCCAAATCTAAGCACTCCAGTTCTGTGTACCTCGAATGTTTGGACTCCAGCATTGTACCGAGATTTGTCCATAGAATATCTGTTGTTGGGTGAATATTTCTCTTAATTCAGATACCTCTTTATTGTAGTCTAGCATGTGGAAATATAAATGACCTTTCAGAAACCAAAGTTTTGCTGCAGTTCATTGCTGTCATTCTATTACTAGGTGGGCAACTAAACACAAAGCAAGTACTTATTTTTTTTTTAGCTAAATAATTTTTTAAAACCCCAATAATCTGTTCAAATTTAGTGTAAATTACAGGTCAACAACATTTTTCTCTGCCTTTTGTAAGAGTGATGATGGATGGCTTAGTGTAATATCTGTGCACACTAAAAAAAACACTGCTTGGACAGTTTAGCATCATCAGCAACACCACTACTATATTTCATATCCCTTGCTGCTCTCTTCTCTTTGAAGGATTGAACTCTTTCATCTAAATGTATGTAAGTAGTAATAAATAACAGACTGAATTTCTGCTCTGTGGACCTTGCTCTGATCTGCGCTGGTCCCTGGTCTGGGCTGGCTCTTGGCACTTTCTCCTGCGTTCCCCAGCACAGCAACAAGCAAAATGGGTGTTCCACAACCTGCTCCCACTAAGCAGGCACTGCTGTCCTAGGAACCCAAAGCAGGCAGGCAGGGAGGAGGCAGAGCTTCAGGCAGATACAAGTGCCTCTGAACTGCACAACGTGTTTCATTCCTAAAAATATTTCATGCCTCAGCCACCTTAGTGCTGTACAGTACCCAATTGAAAAAACAGAGCTAGAGGAATGAGGGATGCTGTCCCTCTTGTTACAGACAGGAAAGCTTTTTTTTTAGAAGCAACTAGCTTTCAAATGGAATGTTTGTGCTCTGATTAGTTGATATAAAAGGTATTTATAAGTTTATATTCCTTGTGGAAAACATTGCTGAAAACATTCAGGTGAAATATTAGTCCTTGGCAGCTATTCATTTAAATAAATCTGGTTTTGGTTGCTTGGTTTTTTAACAAATTAGTACATTTTTCGAGGAATGTAAACTTTCATGTGAGAATTACCAGCTTGCTGAGAGCCTGGTTTTCAAGGAAAAAATGATAAAAAATGTTCATTCATTCCTAACTTCAAAATGGATGCTGTGATGTTCACAAATCCCACAATTTTGTTATGAAAATGAGAGCTCCCTTTTTTTAGAATGCAAATGAAAACAAATGCTTCTATTAGAACATTTGCTATCTGTGCAGAGGAAAAAGGAGACTTACATAATGCCAATCAATTTCTTCAAAATTCTTAAAAGAGTTCAAAAACATTTTTATTTTTTAAATTGAAATCCCATTTTACTGAGGCTGTCCTACTGACTTTGGTAAGACCTAGTTCATATTTTTTGAAAGTTTGGTGTTGACTGTGTTATGAATGAGAAGCTACATGTGAACATGTGGCATGACTAAGTTGTAATAAATTTAGTAAGAATAAAAAGTAGATTGTAAGTCATTTTAACAAGAGAGCTAATAGCTTTTCCTCTGTTTTAGAAAGACAAGTAAATGAAGTAACCTTAAATGAAACATCTGGGGACTGTAGGTATTCACGATGGTTTCGTGAGTGAATCAAAATCGTGGTGCAGCCTTTTCCCTCCCTCTGTTACTATTGTATTCAAAAAGAACCTGCCCACAATAAATTATCATTATTGCTGCTTTGCTCTTATATAAATCTTTTTCTCCAAGGTGCTCTTGATACCTTACTAGCTTATGTGAATCAAATCTTTTGTAATTCTTGTGAGGTAAGGAAGTCTCCAAACCCTTGAATCTCTCTATCTGGAGAAAATATCAAAGATACTGCAATGACAGAAACTTTCCGCAGTGTTTCTGATCTTATCATACAGGATTTCTCACGAAGCTGCCACATTTCAAATGAAAACCTGAAAAAGATATTAACCCATTGCAAGCAAATATAAGTGAACTAAAAATTTGAGTCTCATGTTCTCCTGATAATTCAACAAAACAGAAAAAAAGGGGAACAATAAAAAAATATCTTCTGCATATTAATAGTCTATCTAGAATCCCTTCCAAGTAGATATGTTCTATGCCTGTATCTTCTGATATATATCATGGAGAATCATTCTTCATGGATAATATTAATAATTTACCAACAACTGTCATGAGGTATCAGATTAATCAACAGACATAAGATGATAACTACTACGCATATTGCTAGTTTCTGTCCCTGTTTAACCAAATACTTAGGCACATATAAGTCCCACCTCTTTCCAGAGCTAAGGACATGATTAAATGCTTTGCTGAATGGAGATGGACTGCTGAAACATGACACTGGGCAGTATTTCAGCTCCTGACACCAGCCAGATCTGTATCCTCCAAAGATCCAAATAGAGACATCTATTAACTTTATTGCATTTCAAATCAGGCTTGTAATACGTAGGGCCTTCCAGTACTTCTGAGCTATTTTAGTCAACTGAGAAAAAGACTTCATATAATCTGAAACTTCTGCTACCAAATTAACATATTAGTGGGGTTTTCTTCTGGGCTGCAACATTATTTAGTCGTTAATCCATTTGCTTTCTGGAGTCTACAGCAACCAGATGCTTTATGCTACAGCCAGTCTTATCTTACCCAGAAAACTATTTGCCACCACTTGCTATAACAAAGACAGTGAAACAAGTGAAAGCTGTTCTCTCAGGAGAAAAAAAAAAATAAATCCATTCTTTTCCCTTTATGCAGCTTTTTTTAAGGAAAATGAACTGATCAAAGGCTTCCACTCCATAAACTTCACTGACATGGAGCATTAAGTTATGACATCAACCCTTAGGTAAAAAGTCTTTACCTGCTACATACCTTGAAGCTATCAATGATATTAAATCTCATGAAGTGAAAGTTAAAGCTATTTTGGTTACCCTGTACTGGAAGAATGTTTAAACTGTCAACTCACACAGATAAAAGAAGGAAAGGCAAGAATTCATTCATGTATCAATGAACAACAAAGTTGCTAGCAGATTATGCTTTTATTTAGTATCACAGAAACCTCAATCTCATTCTTTAAAA
>VZZY01002011.1:0-46546 GCA_013400335.1 Eurystomus gularis | reverse complement strand
CTTGAAATTCAATTCTGTTAAACACAAATCCTCAGATTACTTTTGCAGCTTTCACCATGTTACCAATCATGTTTGTTCAACAAAACACTCTTCATTTTTTTTGCTTTTTTATAAAATAGATTATACAGATACCCTCTCTAAACCATTAAATCAGTCTAACCATGTATTAAAACAAATTCCTCAAAATGCTGTTTTCCTGACATATTTCTTTAGCAGTACAAAATCCAAATGTGACAAGGAATAAAGCTCTTTGATGTAAAGAGCTGGTCCAATAGACAGATCCCCACTGGGCAGATGGTTATTTTTAATAGCCTGACCTAATTTCTTAGTAGTGATCCAGGGATAGCATAAAGCCCTATTGAGGAACTGGTCTATTGTGTTGAAGTAACAGGAGAGAACACTAGATATTCATAACAGCAACATTTGTTGGTCTGAGTTCAGTCTTAACAAAGCCCACAAACATCTACTGTCACAACAGTTAAGGGTTCTGAGGATGGACTTATTATGACTTACTATGAGGAGGACTTGTTATGGCTGACCTGTCATATGATATCAACCCAAACTAGACATCTTTAGGAGCTGAGGAAAGCCTTCAGAAAGTGTTGTATGCATGACTATTGAGTTATTCCTGAATGTATCTGCAGCATTTTCTTGCTTGTATTTTCCCTCTTCTCATGGACATTACTAAACCTGAAGGCAACCAAATTACATTATCTTTTTCTTTCCTTCCCATCTTTCCCCCATTTTCATTTCCTCTCTTTCTTTCTCATTTTGCATTGATCTTTTCAGAACTACTAAGAGCCTGGTTATCAGTCTTAGCGAAAGGAAGAAATACAGGCTACAGATTTCAAGGACATGAAATCTACTTTTGTTGCCATTGCATTCAGTAAAGTTTACTTTAGTTTGAACCAAAGTGGAGAGGAGAATCTAGACCAAAACAGATGGTCAGAGGCTGCTATTTCAGCACAAAACAACAGCCATGCCTGGAAAGAATAATCAGACAAGAAATTTTGTAGAGTACTAGCTACATTTAGTCCAATTCTCTTCTTGCATACATCAGCTCTCCATAATAGCAGACGGTAAATGCATTCGAAACAACAACTAGTATACTTTCCATCCAGAAATTCATTAAAGCAGTTGTGAAGGACAAAAGCGATGTTCTATAGTCAGTTGTGTGTTAGCTAAAACAGAATTTTATAGACCCCATGCTCAAAGACAAGCTGCACCCACCTCTTGGATGGTGAATAAAGTACTGTTATATCACACCATGGTGCTCTGTCCAAGTAAGGGCTATTTCCCCAGGACTGACCTGTTTGTACAAGCATTCCTGATAAAAGAAAATGCAAAGTGTAACAGTCATTTCACCTCAGACATATTACTCAGCATCTTGTTTTGAAAACTAAGCTTAAGTCTAGTTGTTTCCAATCTTATTTAACAATATTTTTTAAACTGTTCAGAGAAAATAATATTCTAATCTCATGAGCGCAGTTAAGTGACTATAGTTGATCTTAGTAATATTCACCCTCAGCGCACCAATCACCCAAAGTGAAATGCTGGGTAAGGCTCCTGCATATTCTCTCATGTTTTGATACTCCATTGCTTTATGAAGATACGATAAAAAGCCATGGGAAAATACGGTCAATAAGTTTCCTTCTCGATTGAAAACCCCAACTTAAAATGTCAATACGTGTTCATACATAAAATATAACAATAATAGAAAGTGCTTCATCTCCTCCCACGTAGCAGTTGTGCATTTTCTCTAGGACACTCAAAAGAGAACATGCACTGAGTGACCTGGAAATGCAGCTCTCCTCATTGTATCATGTTCAAAACCTTGCAGGTTTCTTCGAGAATAGGCAGCAAGTGAATTTGTTTCCATGTAAAGCCACTTCTTAGAGATTTTCCTATGAGAAGTTAAGGAGCTTTATGTTAATAAGCACATTTTGATTGAATTTAGTAGTTACAATATTAACAGACAGGTAATTATAAATTCAGCTTCATTGTAAGAATTGTGTATGAAGATATAGCCCAAGAGTCTAGAAATCTTCAAGTAGACAACATAAGAGGCTGTTTAACACAAAAAAATATATTAGGTTGGAGACTGGAAGAGAGAAGTCTCCCTAATCAATGTGGCAGCTACCCTTAGGCAAATACTTGTGTATTTATGTGTGTCTATTTCTGCTCTCATCTCTATTTATTTATTCTATCCAGATTATACAGTTTTAAGGCCAGAACTGTCCCTCAATATATTTTTAAGTAATAGGTCTGAAAGCTCACATGTCAAAGGGCTCATTTTATAGATATAATAAAACACCAATCTCATAATTCATTGCAATATATTGACAATTTACTATCCTTTTAATACTAAAGTGACTCTTGAGGATCTCCCAGCCAAGAAAACCTTCAATTCTGTAATACCACTGGTGGAAGTTCAGTTAAGAAGCCCACAGTCTCATTTCTTCACAAAGTGGAAGAAATGGTCACCATGACTTGGTCTGCATAGAGAAGAGCGTATGCTTGTTTCCTGGTTTGAGTTAGAACAGAACTAATTCTGTTCAGTGATTTTACTTTTCAGCTCAGTGTCTTCTAACTAGCTGCACTTTCTGAAGTCAATGGCAGATAGTGTCTGCTTCCAGCAGTGATAATGCTCAGTGTTTATAGATACTACCAATGATTGGTGTGCAGACCAAGGTCCCTGATAAATCTTGTGCACCACATTGGGGGCTGCAGAAAGTAAGATGTGGCACCTGTGGGGAGGAGCAGCCAGGACAGGTGACCTTAAACTGACCAATGAGAGATTCCTTCCCATGTAAGTCATATTCAGTATAAAGTTGAGGGATCATAAGGGTCAAGCCTCTTCTTCAACGGTCAGCATCTGAGGAGGACTCTGTTCTGCCTTTGATCCCAATCCATGTGTTCCTGAATCCAGCTCCTGAATCCGGTTCTCATCTGCCTCTGAGTCCAGTTTGGGACTTCTCCAGTGCCTGCCCCACAGCACCAGTAGTGACAGTGATGTAATTGCCTTCAGGGGCATTTGGTTTGATACTGGTTTTTCATATATTTCATTTTACTGCTATTACTTCATTAAAGTTGTTTTAGTTTTATTTTCTACTCCATATCTCTCTCTCCCTTATTCCCTTTCTCTTCCCCTTTGGGAAGAGAGAGGCCTAAATAGAGAGTGTCTGTCATTCATCTAGTGGACAGCCCAGGTCTAAACTTTGACAGCTTGTGACATCTGTTTCAGTGTCTCTTGGACAACCTTTCATCCAGCCAGCCCTACCTTTCTCTAGATATATTCGCAGAGAAGAGTCCTTTATAAAACTGCACATGGATCAATTATATGTGCAGTGTAATGCGAATATTTAATATTTTTTTGGAGTAAATGATTTTTTGAAGTATTTAAGCACCATATGCTCAAATATACTTATGTGCTTACAGTTAAGTGTAATATCAGTCACACTACAAAGGCATAAACAAAATGAGGTAACGAATGTCAAATAAAAAAAAATTGCTCAACCAAGACATGTCATCCTAAACAGTTATATGTGTTGTTTGCCCCTATCCTATCTTTTCAAGCATTTCCTGACAAAATTTAGTTTGAATGAATAGAGTCAAAGTATGAGTACCACAAACATTTGAATTTTTCTGTTATCATGTTGAATAAATGAAAGTTGCTTGCGTGATATATTTTCTTTTAATACTATAACCCATTCATTAACTGCGGGAGGTCTTTCCAATATCTAAGTATAATTTATTTTTACCAGCTTGAGACTTTTCCTTCCCCTTTGTGATTTTTCTTTATACATATTATTATTATTTGACTTATATAGCACTGCTCCCCATGTGCTCATGGTGTTTCAAGAAATTCAACAGGGTCAAACTAAAAGGAAAGAAACTTCAATTATTTGTAAAAGAGAAAACTCTTTAGTGCAGGTTCTAGAAAGGGAAATGAATAGCAGCAGGAATCTGTTGGGTGCAGATTTTCAGGCAAAGGTCACAAATTATTTTATCTGCAGAAGTGTTGATCATCAAATCTCACTGAGGACAATGGGAACTACAAGTGTTCAGTATAGCACAAAACTACGTAAACATATATGCCAATAACCAGAAATGGGAGGAGATGGAAAACTCTATCAAAGTATAAAAGATACAATAAAAGCAACAATGGAGAACATATGCAACCAGTGCCCTGAAAATCAAAGGTGCTGAGAACAGTGAATGGTTTGATTTGAATGCAAATCTCACTTTCAAGGACATCTTCTAGGTAAGAAATGGGGAAAAAAATCCACCTATTTCTAGCCACTGACTAGTCCAAAAGATAAAAAAAACATTACTCTGTGATCAAACCAAAAGCAGAATTTTAGACTTCCCACTGAAATGTCTCCGTCCTCCTTAAGTTTTGTGGTGTGTTTTCCATGATAAAATGAAATAATTAAAATGATGTGTTTTCAACTGAAATGTTTTGAAATGAAAACAAGAACTCTTTTAGTCTTCTTAATTTAAAAATGTTGATATTATTGAAAGTACAACACTGATTTACCAATAGGTATTTTCCAAAAATTTGAATCTGTGATTGTCAGCTCAAAAGTAATCTAACATTCAGTTTCTGTAGTGAAACCACAGATTTCAAGCAGATCAGGCCTCATTTTTACCATGATGTATAAAAGCTATATCATCTGATCTGATAAACCACATCCTCACCACTTTTTATAACACACCAATTTAAAAAATCAACTTACTCATTTGTTTCTGTGAACCTTGACCTGTCTTTTTGCCTTATTCCTGCCTTTATCATATGTTTGTTTGTCCTGTTCTGTTTCAATCTTAAATTGTAAATGTTTCCTGTTTGCAAACACTGATTACATTGGGATCTGGGTCAGACACAGTGGCTTTTATGCCACCAGTATAAAGATAAAAATAATCATTAATTATAGCTTTAATGAAGACATTTTTTTGATATGCAAAACTTGGCAAGACTGTATACTGTGAAATATTTTTAATTCTTTGTTATCTATTTTGATCTTCACTAAGCCTATATCCTTAATCTACATAACTGGTGCTCCTGGAGCAGCATTTTTAATGCCTTGCTTTCTAAGACAAGGTTATAAAATTTTGCATTCCTGTAATGTATGCTCCTCTTGCCTTTTTGTTTAAAAAGAAGAGCTGAAGCTGTGATAAATGTTCCATGCTAATCGAAGCAACAAAACAATACAAAAAACTCCTAGTAAGAGAGATATGGAGACAAATAACCAGTAATGACCATTTGTCCTGACAGCAGGATAACGCAACATAAAACACATATTTGATATGTAAAACAGGATCTCTTAAAGACATGTTTTTCCATGGCCTGAAGGATTCTCTGTTCATTTCATCAAAATATTTTAAATATACATGAAATACTTACTTGACATATTATTTTATTCACTTAGAGTTTCCTGGTACAAATTTTCTATTTCAGCTAGGGTTCTGATGAATCTACTCTGGTGAATGAAACACAAACTAGTATTTTTTTATTATGCAGCAGACACTGAATATGAATACGTGGTGAATGTGTCTGAGCAGCTTCTCAGAAAGGTAAGATGCTCTGGCAGTTTTTAAGAGGAAAAAGTAATTTTCTTGATTGTCAGAATATTTTGTCTTGTTCTCTTCTGTCAAGGTGAGAAGATGAGGTTCCCCTTTCTGTGATTTTAAAATAGCCAGTCAGTTAATCTTAAATAAAAAGTATTGTGCTTAGGTAGGTTGTGGGAGTGGACAGCGGAGCAGGTAAATCACAAAAAAATATTCCCTCTTCCTATTTGCCTTGGTTTTATTAAATTGTTGAAAAAGCAGACAAAGTGCTTTTGCTGATTTGATATTTTCTGGCTTACATTATTTTCCCTCTGAATGCTTGGAATGCACACAGCTTTAGGAGGCTTTAATTTAAGTGGCTATCTATTTTAAATACTTTGGGGATGAGATTATTGGCTGGATTTGAAGGTGGCTGCAATTTACATTGTCAACAGTAGCATTCCCATGATGAGACAGCTTCACAAATGTTGAGCATAGACTATTCTCTACCAAAGCCCATGTAGGGCTTTATAACAAGTGGTGCAGAGCTGAGTCACTCCTAAGTACTTCCACTGATGCATATTTTCAGTGTGTAGCAAAATCCACAACTACAATCTTACCAACCCTAGCTGTCTGGACTGAAACCGTACCTCACCGTATCCCTTTTGGATGCAGCTCTTGTATTCAGCAATTCTCCAGCTGTGCCAAGCATTCATGAGGTGAGCTTATTAAAAGGTCCCCTTCTTGAATACCAGTCACACACAATCAAGCCAATAAAAAAGAACAAAAATTTTCTGAAAAAAATATATTGACTATAAGCTATTATCATTTTAATTTGCTGATAATAAGTACGTCAGGAAGGATCTGGTGTTTTTGCAGCAAGGTTTCAGTAACAGTGTAGAACTGGATCCATGCATAAAAAGCTTTTGGAGGAGAGTCTTGAATTTTCATTTTTGCATGAAAGGTGTCCGCAAACCTACAAAGCAATTGTCTCATCAGGACTCAGATATGCCACAGAGGAAGAAGAATGATGGGCAAGGAACCATTGACAGACTTGTTGGGTCACCTGAAGGAAAGCTTTGGAAAGAGATAAGCCCTTACTCAGTGGAAAGCAGAGCAACACCTGCCAGGAGGTACAAGGAAGGTTTGCTTTAATTGAAGATAAATTTGTGCCCCTAACACTTACTTGGGGTTATCTAGCAACCCTAACTAAGGTAGTAGTTAATGTGTGTGGCTCTCAGCTCAGCTCAACCTAGGTCTAATTCTCTTTAATGGCTAGTTTATCTTTAATTTTCTCAAGCCTTACTTTCATTCCCTTCAGTTACAAGCCTCACTGGGAAGTGTTATATTACAATCACCCTGCTTTTTTAATAATTTGAAAATCTTTTAGTAATAACCAAATTATTCAATTTTTTTCTCTGAAATTATATTCTTCTATAAGTGAAGTTATTAATAGCTCCTGCTGCTTCACACAAAATAAAACAAGGATATGAAAAAACTCTCTGTTGGATGTAAAGCTGCACCAACAATCAGTCATGTCTAGTTGCAGTGAGTATGGGGAAGTTAGAAAATGCCTGTTGCTAACAGCAGCCAAGCTGAGTTTGAGCTTTCCTCCTTCCTATTTCCCCCCACTCCACATTTCAATATCATCTAATAGCATATTTTTTTTACCACAACCATTACTGTTGCAGGTAATTCAATCTCTTCTATGCAATATAATTATCACTGGAGGAAACAAGAGAGGAAAGGTACCATTCTGTCTAATTTTCTATGACTTCCTCATCCAGAACTTATATTTTCCCACCCTTTAAACACAATGTTGTAAGTTTTATTTTGTGCCACCACACTGGTCATAGGACACAATAAGAGTCATTCTTTCATACCTCTGTCTTCTGTAAGCATGGTATATAAATCACAGCAGAGTTGCTAACAGCATGTGATTGACAATCTTGCTTGATAGACAATCTGTGATCCTTTCAGCCTTTTACTAATAAGCTCATTAGGATAGAAGGGCTGAAAATACTTTCTAGGATATAGCAATGAACCTCAGAAAATTCAGTGCGTGTCTGACCACTCAAACTTTAGAGAATCAATCTTTCTTCAATCAAAACTTTGTCAGGTTCTGCTGAATGTCTTTTGAAGGTTACTGTGTTTTTTTCTTTTCTTTTTTTTTTTCTCTCTATCTCTCTCTTTTTTTTTTTCAGTAGTACAGATTCCTTCACAAACCCAAAAAGCCTCCCAAAGCAATGTAGGTCAAGGTGAAACAGTTCTGAATGCATCTTTTTTTTTTTCTTTTCCAAGTTCAGCTTTTGAAAACCTTTTAAAAGATTTTTGCTGGTTTTTTAAGGTATGACCTTATTTTGGATGAACTTTTCAATAAGCATTAATTTTAAGAAAAGCCTTAAGATGCCTACAGCCTATTGACACTGGCATTTAGACTGAGGTTTCCAAAATGCAAATGGAAAACTGCTTAAATGGCAACTGAATAAGCTACTCCATAGTTCCTCTTCCTATTCTGATTCTGGTCAGACAATAATAAAAATCCCATTTGACATACGAGCATATTTGGAGGCCGTAAAAGTAACTGGAAAAGAAATTACTCTTAAAAATAACACTGAGATAAATACCACTGCTTCTGAAGAATCCTGTCAGTCTTAACAAGAAAAATAAGTCAGCACACCAATACTATGGTAAATACCTTATGGGTGACCTCTTTCTGAATTAATTCATATATTTAAATGACCGATACGATTGAAAACATACTGACTGAGCTATAGTTATGTGATAGAAACTGATAAAGTCTTCCAGAAAATGGGACAGGCTACTTTTTGAGGACATTTCTTCCTACACCATAGGGAACTATATCACTTAGCCATATTGGGGAACTGCAGCACGTGGGACTGCAGTCCTTATTTCTCGTGCTAAGTAGCTGTGGCTATGCTTCTTCATGTGGCTGACTTTCCTGGCTCATGAAATACAACAGATATTTTGTTCTGTTAGCCAAAGAGTAGCCCATAGATATGGACCACCTGTCCAATAAATCCAAATCAGCATAAAGGAAATGCAAAAAATAATGTGTGCTCTTCTTTGTTTTATCTTAATTTTTTTTTTTTTCATTCACCATTTATTTTTTCCTATCTTTAGCATCTTCTTTTTTCCTACACTTTTAATTTTATTGTTTTCCTTTCCTTGGATTTTCATAAAAGAAAAATTTTTCCGTCCTGGGTTTTCCTTTTATTCTACTGCTGGTCTTCTGCATCCTGAGCCTTCCTCTTCTTTTAAACCCTTTCACTTCCTCTGACCACTTCAGGCTCTCTTTTGCATTAGTCTTCAGTCTTCCAACCCTGTTCTATCCCACCTCTGATGTTTCTCTTCTTTCAGCCACAAGTGGAGATACAACTGGATAACGACTATGAGAGAGAGAGAGAGAACCTGCAGTTTTTCATAACAAAACTACAAAGTCTTAGTGGGTTGATGTAAAGAAAAAGTAACATCAAGCAGTCAATAAGTAGCACTAACAAATCAATACAGATAGTGAGACAAAGAATTAAACAACTGCCTGCCTCAGGCAATACTTACAGATGCCAGGATTAGACTGAGACAACTTGACTGATGACCAGGATGTCTATGCCATTCCTTTATCTTTTCCTTTTTATTTTTTTCCTTTCTAATTCCTTCTCCCTTTTACCTTCCAGACTCTTCCACCTTCAGAGGAAGAGCCTATTAAAGACCAGTAGCACTAGATGCTGTTTATTCCAACTATGTCATAGAAAGCCATTCACCTCATTCCTTCTGGTAAAAGGATGAGATAAAGGCAATCTATTGTGGCATGAAATTTCAGATAGGTAGAGGCTGAGAGCTGAAGTCCAAGGGAGCAATGTAGAATGCCTTTGCTCTCATGGTCACTTAAACTCTAACAGCAAGATTCTCCATGGGTATCAGCTTAGGCAGCTACATATATTCTGATCTCAGTACCTACCTCTTTCCGCTGAATAATTTGGTTACTGAGATATGGCTTCTGCACCTTCTAGGCTCCATTTTTGTCTGATGGGCCTTTATTTCCTGTTGGCACAATGTCCCAGTTTCAGTGTGGTCACTGTATATGTTAGACACATTATTTTATAGTCAGACGGCTAGGGAGCAAAGGGGTGGATCTAGTTGCTCTTAGGACACGGTTAAGTACCCGTTCAAGAATGAGTGTTTTGTTTTTTCATTCCTTTCTTTGCACTGTTATTGTCAAGGAAGAAACCACTCAAAAATACCCACCTCTTCAAGTCACTCGTCACTTGGCTATGCTGCCCAAGGCCACAACTCAGTTCCTTATTGCCAAAGGGTAAGATTCAGAGCATCTCCATTGGTATCTAAAATGCATAAGTCAGGGGAAAGACTAAGTCTTATAAGATGTTTGAGCTCTGTGCAGAGAGGGAAACACTTTTAGAACAATTCTCCAGAGAATCATGGAGCTCTGGAAAGCCTAGAGGCAGCTACTTAGTATAATCAGCTCAAATTCTGTGCTTCAGAAAAGAAAGAAGTATGTAAGGAGCCTTTGCCCTTAGCATTTGGGTTTAGTGGGTGAGGCAGAGCCTCACCCACTATTCAGATGGTGAGAACTAATTTTCCTTTTAGACCAAAGTAACCTCACCTATCTCCCTATCACAAAAGGTTCCACATAGAATCTCTGAATTACTCTATTCTTTACTTTTGCACTGCATGACGCTGAAGTTGGAGCATCCTGCCCAAGCTATCTAGGTATTACCTTAAACGATCACTAGACCAGTTTATTTTAAGGTAAGGATAAAGGGATTCTCATCAATATCTGCAATCAGTAAAAGTTTAAGTGTTTTGGGAATCTACTCAGATGAGAGACGCACTCTTTGATCATTGCAGTGGACACATAAACTCTTTGTTGGAGCTATATCATCTTATGTTGTATGTGTTTTAAACATTGTATAAATTACTCCTGGTAATCGAATAAGAAGGACAGCTGCTAGAAAATAAGTGAATGTAACCTGTTTCCAGTCCAGCCTTGCTCTTACATACAAGAAAGGTATGTCAGATGTATGAAATTGTTTATTGTTGGACCTCATTTTCACTCTTATTTTGAAGCCTGCAAGTGAGACACATTTAATTTTTGTTAATTACTAATAACAAGTATTCCCTTGACATGAAGATATTATCCTGCATCCTGTTTTGCCAAAATATAGATTGAACTTAATTTTTAAATCTCTAATTAATCATGTAGCGGTAGAATGCAGTTGTGCATTCCCTTTTAACTTGCAATCTTATCATTAGTATATAGCACTAATTACAGTTGCCTAAAATTGAGATACTGTAATTGGATGCACAAAGTGCAAACAAGTTACTGATAAAATATCTTACAGGTCAGACAAAACCAATCTCGCACCAATTAATTAAAGATCACAATTGCAGGCACAAAGACAAGAAACACAAATAAATATAAGCAGCAGGATCTGTTACTGAATGGTGTCTCACTGAGGCGCAGACAAAGACACAGTTAAAACAATCCATTCTCTTCCAAATGTTAATGTATATCAAACAGAGGATATAATACCACCGCAGACAGCAGTTAGAAGCCCCTAAGGTGACTGATGACTTGCGAGACTCTTTGCAGTCTGAAATGGTACTGTCGTCATTTTGATGAATGACCCAGCAATTAGAGAAGAGCTGGTCCTACTCACATCCAATTTCATAGCAGGAGTGTTTACAGATTGATGAAGTTATGAAGGAAAGCAAGAAGTCATTAACGAAAGCTCCTATCCTTGTAAGTCACAGCATGTGAACTGGGACATGAAATGAAGAGTTAGTTGTAAGTTTATGGTTCAAAATTAGCAGGCACAACAACATGGTGGTGTGGTGATGCGCTTCTGTAGACTGCCTGATCCAGAGAAGAAGTAGATGAGACCTTCAGACTATTGGAGTAAACCTCCTTTCATTGTCCCCACTGATCATGGGAGATTTTTACTATTCCAGCATCTACTGGAGGGACAATACAGCACAGCAACAACCACTCTAGGAGGTTTATGGAGTGCATTGAATACAACTTCCTGACACAGGTGATTAAGGAACCAGTAAGGGGATGGGAATGTCACTTCTATCTTCAAAACGTACGAAAAGGAAGACACGCGGAACTACAGGAAGGTCAACTTTACCTCAGTCAGAAGCTGATGGAGCAACCAATCTTGGAAAACATTCCTATGAAGGCAAGAAGGTGATGAAGAGTAGTCAGTATGGATTTATGAAGGGGAAATTACTCTTAATCAACCTGACAGCCTTCTACTATGAGATGACTGGCTGAGTGGATGATAGGAAAGCAGTGGATGTTGTTGATTTTAGAAAGACTTTTGTTACTTTGTCTTGTAACATCATCATAGACAAGCTGATGAAGAGTAGATTGTGTAAGTTGAAAAGGAGGTGGACTGAAAATTGGCTGAAATGCTGGATTGTGATCAACAGCATGAAGTCTAGCTGGAGGGAGCCACTAGGAGTGTACCCCAGGGCTTGATGCTGGGGCTAGTTCTCTTTATTGTCTTCCTTAATGACCTGGAAGATAGGGCAGAGTGCATCCTCAAGAAGGTTGCAAGTGATGCAGAACTGGGAGAAGTGTTTGATATGCCAAACTTGTGCTGTCCTTCAAAGGGATCACAACAGATTGAAGAGATGGCCCAGCAGGAATCTTATGAAGTTCAACAACAGGAAACACAAATTGTACATCAGAGGAGGAATAGACCCAGGCACCAGTTGCATGCTGGTGTCTGACTGGCTGGAAAGCAGCTTGTCAGAAATGGATCTGGAGTCCCGGTGGACAGCTAGTTGACCACGAGCCAGCAATGTGTCTTCCAGCAAAGGTGAACAATGGTATACTGGGTTGCATGAGGAAGAACATTGCCAGCAAGTCAAAGGAAGTGTTCCTTTCCCTCTACTCAGACCTGGTGAGACCCACCTGGAGTATTGGGTCCAGTTCTGGGCTGCCAGTACAAGAGAGACCTGAACACACTGGAGCGAATCCAACAAACTGGGCCGTGAAGACGATCAAGAGCTTGGAACCTCAGTCATATGAAAGGCTGAGAGAACCAGGACTCTTCAGCCTGAGAGGAGAAGGTTCAGGGGGATTTTATCAACGTATATAATACCTGATGGGAGGAAATTAATAAAAGATTGGACCCTTTTCAGTGGTGCCCATCGAAAAGACGACTGACAATGGGCACAAATAGAAATATATATTAAAAAAAACCTTAAACAGAATAACTTTTTCAGTATGGGAGTAGTCAAACACTAAAACAGGTTACCACAAGAGGTTGTGAAGTCTCCCTCTGTGAAGATATTCAAAGCTCAACTGAATACAACCCTGAGCAATCTGTTCTATCTGACCCTGCTTTATCAGGGCCGTTGGACTAAATAGTCTCCACAGGTGCCTTCCAGCCTATTTCTGTGATAAGAACTAAAACAGAAGACCATTGTGTTATCTAGATTATGACTTAGTTTCATACTAAGCATGCAATACAAACCAAAACAGATATTTGCTTTGATTAAAAAGAATACTTTTTCAAGTTTGGAGCAAAGTTTGCCAAATCAAGCTAATTTGTATTCATAAGAAGGGGGAATTTATAATGTTAAAAATACCATCAATCCTGAACTGGTACCATCAGTACAAGCTAACTACTGAAAAATTAGTCAAAAATGGAAAGCTGTTGCATATAGGCATTTGAACCAGGTTTGTACACTCACAACACACAATGAAACCACACGAATGTATGTAAACAACACATTCCTTGTTAGGCCATCTGGTCTGTAACTGCTGCCTCTGTGTTTGCTGACATGGGGTACCAGCACATGGAAGACTGACTGATATTTATGAAATATTTTTATCAAGTACAATCTTGCTATAATTAGAATAACACGTACATAGAGATAAATCACTAGTCAACTCTGGCATTTCCTAATATTCACGTACTAATTATTGGAAATCTAATGTCATTATTTTTTAATAGATAGGCATGTATATTTTTCACATTTCTCATATATTAATTTAATATTCTATTCTGGAGATTAATGTATGTTTGATCATTTTATTCTTTATGGATGTTTTTGTAAAAGTGTAATGTGAGATGCTTCAGAAAAATGACGAGAAAGACATATCAGTAAAATTGGGATTAATTTCCACATCTATAAATAAGTAGCTTCAAAAGTCAGATATAAGTTCTCAAGAAGCAAACTCATCTATACAATAGAAACATTTTTGAGAAAAAGAAGCAGAAACAGCCATTCCTAAGTTTCTGGCAGTGTAACAAGCAGCTCATGGAAACGACAAAGGCATATGATTTTCCATCACACAAGAAAAAGATCAGGGTTCTCTCCAGCTCTAACAATTCACACCACAGAAACTGACATATGACTGATGCCACAAGATGGTAACATAATATATTTGGATTTCATCTCAAAACATGGAGTTTTTTTACCCCAGTAATAATTAAAGTGCCTGAGATAAGTGTATCTGCTAAGAACTGATTGGTGTAGTAAGTCTTGGCTCCAAAAGTATATCCATCTATACATATTTTCAAAATAAAAGTAGCCTGAGGCAGAGGAAAAACATCAATTACTATCTATAATATCTATTAAGATGTGAAGCAAGAGAGTAGATTATGAAAGAAGGGATTCATAGAGAATAACATTTCAAAAGAGGAATAGAAATTTGAGCACTGCCAAATGCAGGCACCAACAATGTAATAAGACCGTTATTTTTTACAAGAGGCCAAACACTTTGGTCTTACTTTACAGCTGTCTGTGACACTATTTTTATTAACAGTAAGAAGAAAAAATTGGGCTGATTAGCTTCAAAAAATATTTGATTTCAAGAGGTGGCAGGTTTAGTAACACACTTGAAAGGGTCAATGTTTTTATGATTGTAATTTTGAGAAGCAAATCAAAGGACCCAATTTGATGTGGTTTATGTCAGACCTTATTTAAAATAGTGCAACATTGCTTATGTCCCTATGACTAAAGTGCCCAAAAGCTAACTCTAAATGCTATCTTATGAATCTAAAATATGGTCTTGTGAGAAAATTTTTAAGGTTATTTCAGTAGATATTATCTATCTGCTTCAGTGTTTTGTCTGTAAATACTCTCTTTATGCAAGCATGCTGAAGAAATGAGAGAAAAATCAGTATACATAGCAATAATACTGAGCTAATTTCCTGCTGGTTTAGGTCTAATGGGGTCACCTGAGGTATCACATCAGGGAAATAGAGTCCTTTCTCTACAAACTCCAGTCCACAGCCATGGGATTTATATTTCTAAAATCATCTCATTGAAATAAAAGACCGCATGAAATGTCCTAAATTAAGCACAAATAAAGGAAATCCAGAGTTAATGCTGCCTCACTGATGGTGTTCTTAACGGATTCCCCTGTGCCTAGGTGTTGTTGCAGCCCCAGTAGTTCTTGCAGCATTGCCAGTTTTCTGATTTCATGAAAAGAGAAAACACAAGGGGATGAGTTAAGAATACAGGGACAGCCCTGCTCTGAAATTCTGTCCTCTAGCTGCCTTAAATGACAGCCATAACAGTATACAAGCAGTTTAACACTGTCAGTGTGAGATTTGGGCAGCAGGTTTGGTTTATTGTTGACAAATATGGTACTTGAGCCTGAACCATCTATCCTGGGATAGAACATGAGATAAAAGGTTGTTGACTAGAAACTCTGAATAATTCATTGCCTATGCTCTCTTTTCAGTAAGCTAGAAAGTCCCATTTTTAGATCAAACTTCCCAGTATGGCGGGATGTCATTGACTGGAATTATTGGAAACATTTTTACTACTCTCTCATTTTGAATTGAGCTCTAAAGAGGAGTCCAAAGGGGCAGAGCTGACAGGGATATTCTCTCCTGATAATCCCAGCAGTGTGAAATTCACACAGATGGCCAAAGGAGAAGAGAAACAAGCCTTGTTCTATAGCAAAGAGACTACAAATGCTTTGTGTTTTTTCTGCGATACTAGTGTTCATCATAAGCATCACCAGGAGGAAATCACCTTGTGTCTATGGGGCAGAGTCGAGATGCTGTAGGAGGGTCTTCATCCTGGGACGGTTACACATCTTTGTACCCAGCTTGTATGTGTACCACAGGCATACCCCACAGTGTGGGAGCCTGGTAGTTTTAGAGAAGTAAAGGGAGTTAGTTAGTACTTTTGATACTCAGGCTAGATATTTGCAACAAGAAAAAAGGCATGTTTCTTACTAAAATACAGTGACAGCTATTTTAATTATTTTTTTTTTCCATGCAGAACAGCCTTACCATTCAACATAGATATTAATAAAATCATTCACTAGGACTTAAGAAGCATAAGCATTCATCTAATACCAAGCTGTCTTTCTATTCCTCTTCCTGTAAATCAACTCTGAGTTAAAATGTGATTATTTTTTAATCTCTTTAACTGACAAAGCATGCTAATGTAACATCTAACATAATAGTGGTATAAAAATATTATCTTTCTATTTCATGATCCCTAACTTTCAACAGGAAGTTGCTATGATAATAAATACTTATTTTCTGAGCATGATATTTGCAGGGTGGGCTTTTAAATCTAACAAAATCAAATAGCTAACTCTTTGAAGTAGCTATTTTACAACACCTACCGCTCACTGCAACCTCTCCTGCTTCAGCTGGAAAGAACCTCTACGTTTATGTAGGGATTTGTCCCGGTCCTTTTCAATTTTATTAATTTTGAAGAAACATCAACCTATTGAATTAGTGTTACTATCTCAGCATTTCAGTGTGCTTATTATTTATAGTTGAATTTGTACAATATTTAGGGGTTCTTTTCTTGAGATTTTCTGCTATAGTTTATTAAGTGGGAGAGAGAAGCTAAAAACTTAATATACATGTTTTGGGTTGTCAGATGTTAATTTTAGTACTAGGCTTGACCAAAATAAATTATCAGACTTTAATATCTCTATAGAGAAAATATCTGACATAAAATGCAATTGCCTAAGTAGCTGCATGATTAGTCATACTGCAAAGTTGTGTGTCTGTTTAAGTAAAACAACTGTATGGAAGAATGTTGTCACCTAAAATCATGGCTGGGTTTGGGGGGTTTTTATATGTTGCATTCAAAATTATATTGTGAAGGAGATCCAAGAGCCTGACTTGGCTGAGATTACCCTCTAAAAATGACATTGCACAGATATTTTAAAGGATATTTAGAACGTTAGTCTACTGAAAAGTAGAAAAGCTTTAATTTTCTTTCTAAAAGTATTGGTAGTTAATTCTTCCTAAGATTCAACCCAACATTTCAATCACTCTAAAAACTTAAGAACTTTAACCAAGTAGGATGCCAGTAATTCGCAGGGAAAGGCAGATGTTTGTGATTAAATCCTTTCTATAAGCCATTTTAAACATATTAGAGGCAAAATGAGGACTGAAATTATTAAAATTCTAGCCCTTATAAAAACACGATAAAGCATCTTTCTTAGAATAGTAAACACAACTGAAGTAATTAGCACTATCTTCTATTAAAAAACCAAACAAACAACAAAAAAAAAAAACCCCAACCAACCAAAAAAACAACAAACTAGAGTAAAGAAAAAACTATTACAGGTATAAATACAGAAAGAGCATACGTTCTGTACCACATTTTGATAGCTGTTTGCTAGACTTGGCAGCAAATCCATCTGACCGTGACTGACCTACTTGTCGAGCTGTGAAGAGGGAAGAGGGCAGGTTTCTCCAGACAGTAGGTCTCCCAGCCCTTACCACATGTTGTAGAGATGACAAATGCATGAGATTCCTGTGTAAGTGTGGGAAGCAGCAGAAAGCAATTAGCAGATGTCCATAAAACTTCAATGAAAGCCCCATTCTGCCCTTTCTCACCTGTTGGACACTATTACACTGAAGCTCATCTGCCACCAGGGCACTGATCAAGTGCACTGCTGAGGCCTGGACGGTGTGTTTCTGTGACCTCCACGTCAGTGGTGAAACCAAACAAATGGTAGGAAGGCATCTGTGAAATATTCAGCATCTGCTGCCTTCCAGAACAACAACAGGTTGTTTTAAATTTTTGATAGACTTCCTTTTTGCCCTCATAATGATGTATGAAAGATTAACCATGTATGAAAATATTTACCAGAGCATTGTGAATCTCTGAAGAAAAAACAGCTATTTCTATGAGCCACAGTTTTGCAAGTAAACAAATACAAATGATAGCTTTCAAAACCCCTCATGTACTACAGCATTTCAGTGTTTCCATCCTAAAGACAATACGTGGCCTCTATTCTACATATATCTGTTCATTGATTTCAGTAGCAAAGTTACATAATAAAACTCTACCACTAGCTAGATTAGAATAAAAAGTGCTTCTGCAAGATGCCTAGTTCTTCAGCAGATTCTGGTGGCCAGCATGCTGTGCAAAGTGTGACAAGACTAAACCTGTCCCTCCCAGGCAAAATATTCAGCTGAGGATGAGTGAGTAAGGAGGAAAGAAAGTTTGTTCTCTTTTATTATTGAAACACTTTTGTGTACGTCTTGACCTCTTATTTTTGACCTTGGAGGTTTTGATCATAATGGTTTGACTCGATGATCTTAAAGGTCTTTTCCAATCTAGGCAATTCTGTGATTCTGTTTGTACTTACGTTAGCTCTCCGTGTGTACATACAGATTACATACAATGTGTACTCTATATTTTAATGGAGTACCTATTCCATGTACCGTTCACATGTCTGTATACAACATCTTGCACACAAAGCATCTTCAGTGAGGCTTTTAAGAAAATAATGAAGCTAACATCTATTATATTCTGGTCCTCAAGTTGAAAATGGATGATTTTAGATCTGCTTGCAATGTCATATGAAATGCCTCTATTTTACAGCAGCCATCATTTCAACCACTGTTCGGAAGCAGAAATACAACCCTGACTGGCCAAGTGATACAAGCGAGAGTTGCAATGAACTAGTATCTTCTGTGTACCAGGCAGAGAAACTTTCAGCCATGAAAGTCAGTCACTGTGAGAATGCAAAGTGGTAACAATGAAGACAACTACTACTACTTAGAAGATGATGAAATTTTCCCGGGGAAACTACGTGAAATCTTGATTTCATTAGTATCAGCCACAAAACTCCCTTTAGCCACAACATGCTTGGGATTTTGTCTGTTGCCTCCTGCCCAAACGATGTCTTTATGTACTTGTTGATTGTGCCCTCTGAAGCTCCTAAAATTATTTGTGTTATCTGCATTTTCAAACACTCTGAGAAAAACATTTGGCTCTTAACGAGGAGAATTTTAAAATTTTAGCCTATCATGTATTTAAAAACTTCACCTGGGGTGAACATCTGGGATTCTTAGCAACATTGTTTTAAAGATGTAGTAAAAGCCTCAAAGCCCAGCTTTCCTTCTTCCACCCCTTGAAAATCTCACTTGTTTATACCACGGCAATTTTTAAACTACACTTTCTTTCTTACCCACTATCAAATAAAAAGGCATTGTAAATTTTATTGTAGTGCTCCTAAACCTGACAGTGCAATATGTAAGGCACCCTCATAGTTCTCTACTTTATATATTATTTTTATGATGAGAATTAAAGGCTTTATGAGGCTGTAATTTCTGACATTACCATCTTTTCCTAGGAACCCAGTGCTATTCTCAACACACAGAAGAGAAGCTACAACTTTTTGAGGTCAGTCGAACATCTGAAATGAGGAAGGAGAAATGTGAAAAAATGTTTCTGCCCTCTGCCCTAGTTGAAAACATTTTCACCGTAAAATTGCAAACAAATAAATGTAAAGTTGACTTGTATTTATGGGCTGTAATTCTGAAAGAGTAGGTGCACTACTATACCTGCATAGAGCCTCTCTGAAGCAATCAGTCAACAAAATTGATCTGCTTTGAAAGGGGCTGACAAAGACAGCCATGTGGGAGAGAAGGCCACCCAAATCACAAGACCTCCGTGTATATGGAGTAGGTGTTGCTCAGTAGACTGGAAATCTCCACCTATTCCCCTGGTATATGGGTTCAAGACTTCAGCTCATAAACTGATCTGTGCCTGAAATGTCATCTTCTCCTCACTTTCCCCTGTACTGTTGGATCCCCTGTGAAGACAAGTTCTCAATAACAGAAATAAGAGTAATCTTTCCGTAAAACTTCACACTAGAAAGATCACTGTTGTCAGGTAGTCTGATCTAATGGCATTGGCTCTACCAGAAAATTACCATCAATACTAAAGTCTTCTAAAGGTACTAATTCATCTTGATTCATAGAGCTGACTTCACCCACTGTTTTTATGTGCTGAATAGTCAAACTATTTAGATTGCAATACCTCTTACAATTAACATATCTTATTCCATTTCTAACAGGATATAGCAGAAACTGCTGTTTCTTTGAGTGAATGCTATATTTAAAAATACATATATAAGTCAAAACAACCAACCCTCAGGCTCTGATCACCGATTAATTCCATTTAAGAAACATAATAATTTACACAACATGGAGTTTACATGATCCAACAGATTCCTTCAGTTGCTCCAGACTACAACACTTTTAACTACAAAAGAAGTTGCTATTGTGATTGCGTGTACATGTATGCATAAATGGAAGTTGTAGTCAGCACAAATTTCTGTCTTAATATTGCGTTGTGAAAAAAAAAATTATCATAACAAAAACAGTGATATTTCAATCAATAGAAACTAATTCTGCTACCTTTATTCACCATGACACTCACCATTCACTAAGGAAGAGAGTCTTCACTGATACAGACTAATGTTGGCTTTGCTGAAGCCATCATTTTCATTTGAGGAATACAAAAATATACAATATAAAAAAAAACATTAAAAATTTAAAACTTTTATCAGAGTAGATATTTCTCATATGTCGTAAGATTAGTGGTATTAATTTCACAAATTAGTCCTAGAGCTCTGTCTCTAATACGTGATTTTGCTTTGTTTGAATCACAAGAAAAATTAAAGAAATACAAGGACATGTTGACAACCTGACTAGTGTACTACACCTTTGAGTTTTGACATATATTAGAACATGGACCACTTGCTCTTTTTGTAACAACTCTAATCCTTAGGGCAACATCTCACACCTCCATTCTTTGCAAAACTCTAGTTGTGGTATTCCTTCATTGGACATGAACTCTGAGACAAGATTCTATACTGCATATAAAGGCAAATGTAGCACAGAAACTATCCAAAGCATACTCCTAGTTAGCATATAGACTTGCAAAAAGAAAATAGGTTGTTTCTGTCGCTGATTTTACATCCTCATGAGCTTCCTGGCATACTCTGTCTGTGGAGTGTCAGAGAACCATAGCTAGACTGCTACACTGTAAAGTGTTTCAGCCCAATAGGATGGAAGCAAAACCCTTTCTTAGGGTGTTATTCCATAAGGCAAGGTATAAAACGCTGCTTTTTCAAGAGGTTGTCTCAAACAAAGTAATTGTTAAATTAAAAACTTGCCAGCGTAGGTATTTTTACTTGTATTTAAGCATGTGCAAGGCAAAACTTATCTTTAGACTAGGATTTAAACACAGCTTTTCAATGACAGAAACATTTTCTAAATCTTGTATGTACTGCTAACACAGCAACATTTATTACTGAAAATCCTAGGTGTAAAGTCCCAGGACTAACACTTCACTTTTTTTTCATCCCCATGGTTGCCAACCTAGAAATGAAAGCATCGGGTTGGTTGTCCTTCC
This sequence comes from Eurystomus gularis, assembly GCA_013400335.1. Taxonomy (NCBI): domain Eukaryota; kingdom Metazoa; phylum Chordata; class Aves; order Coraciiformes; family Coraciidae; genus Eurystomus; species Eurystomus gularis. Next base: position 25,300 of record VZZY01002011.1, on the reverse strand, counting down.
AAAGGGTGTAGCTATTTTTCATGCAACATGTATTTCCTTCGTTGTTCATGAGTATATTAAAAATCAGGCTTTCTGGACTTTAATACTGCAGGGAACTACTGTACTGACAGTCCTGGAGACCATGGTCCTATATTAAACTGATTTACATATTATATACTAGTACCACAGGGCTTTATGAAATTCTTCTGAGAAGAGAAATTATGGGATATTCACCTCAGTGAAAATGGACTTTTTGATTCAGTCTTTTAACTGGCAAACTCAGTCATCTATGACTATAACAAGCCATCTACAACATGAAATCGAAGTTAGTGCTGTGGTAAATATGGCTCAGAGTTCTAAGATTTTTGGTAAATATGCTTATGTTATTTTATTTTTACTGTCATAAATCTGTGTACAGCTTACTAAAGTCAGCAAAATGAAGGGTTTAACCTGGCTATTTACTCTGCCTTGCTCAGTATTTTAATGAATGTATTATTAAAGCTTTTCTATTCATCTGTCAGCATCATAGACTAATCAATTCCTCTGTAATATTAAATATACAGGTAAGCAGAGAGGTTAATGATTTTTTTTTTTCAATTAAAGGTTTTTTGCTTTACATGATAACTTTTTAAAATTAAAAAAAAAGAAAAAAAAAAAAAACACAGCTTAAAATGACCTTTCCTGAAAGAGGAAATTTTAATGAATCTTAAAATCTTGTTTGTTATTACAAAGTTCCTATTGTATTGAAAATGAAGGTATTTGCAAATTTTACTAGCTGTCATAATTCATAAATTATCCCTTTTGCTCTAGTGAACACACAAATAGTAATGAAAAATATTATCAACTACAAAATCACTGTAGTAATCATTTTTTTCTTTAATGCAACCTGAAGTGCAGGGATATTTTACTTTGGCCTGAACTCATAAAATCTTGCATGTTATTAAGAAATCTTCAGTATCATTTATTTTTAAAATTATGATCCAGAGTATAAGTCTACTTAAGTTATAGGATCACAGAATCACAGAATCATTTAGGTTGGAAAAGACCTCTAGGATCATCTAGTCCAACCCTTGTTGAATGTCTCCCTAACCTCTAGACCATGTCTTGAAACACCACATCTAGCCATTTTTTGAACACCTCCATGAATGGCGACTCCACCACTTCCCTGGGAAGCCTGTTCCAGTGCCTAACCACTCTTTCAGTAAAGAACTTCTTCCCAATATCCAGGCTAAACCCCCCTTGGTGCAACTTCAGGCCGTTACCTCTTGTCCTTTCATTAGTTACCTGGGAGAAGAGACCAGCACCAGCCTCACCACAACCTCCTTTTAGGCAGTTGGAGAGAGCAGTGAGGTCTCCTCTCAGCCTCCTCTTCTCCAAACTAAACAATCCTAGTTCCCTTAGGCGCTCCTCATATGACATATTCTCCAGACCCCTCACCAGCTTTGTTGCCCTTCTCTGGACCCATTCCAGCACCTCAATGTCCTTCTCATCTTGTGGTGCCCAAAACTGGACACGGTGCTCAAAATGAGACCTAACGAGCACCAAGTACAGGGACACAATCACCTCCCTGTTCCTGCTGGTCACACCATTTCTGATACAGGCCAGGATGTTGTTGGCCTTCTTGGCCACCTGGGCATACTGTTGGCTCATGTTCAGCTGGCTGTCCACCAGTACCCCCAGGTCCTTTTCCACCAGGCAGCTTTCCAGCCACTCCTCCCCAAGCCTGTAGTGTTGCTGGGGGTTGTTGTGACCAAAGTGCAGGAACCAGCACTTGGCTTTGTTAAAGTTCATACAATTGGCCTCAGTCCATCACTCCAGCCTGTCCAAATCCCTTTGCAGAGCCTTCCTATCCTTGAGCAGATTGACACTCCCACTTAATTTCGTGTCATCTGCAAATTTACTGAAGGAGCACTCAATCCCCTCATCCAGGTCATCGATACGGATATTAGGATAGTTATAAACTTCGGATATGTCAGTCTTAAATTTGAGTTATAAATTTGTAAATATAATTGGAGAACCCATTTTTATGCCAATTCTGTAAGTAACTCTGAATTTTCTTGGCCAGACCCTGAATTTTTCGCACAAGCCTCAGCTGTACCTGAAAGGCACTGTGAGCAGTATGGAGGCATTTGAAGCTGCGTCATGTGAAGTTCAGTATTCTGCCTTTTGGTTTACTCTTGGTACATCTGCCTACATAAAGCAATCTTGAAGACAAAGTACTACTCAATCTGAAGCTTCCACCTCTTACACTCATCTCACAGGATGCATGGATGTTAAATAAAGCAATGTCCATTTTCTCCTCCCCTCTTTGCAAGTCCATTTTCATTCTGACACAGTGAGAAAAGGGCAATCTTTGTGGCTTGGGGAAAGAAGTCATCCAGTTATGGACCCTTCTCAGAATACACACTGAGGAAGACTTTGTCTTTTCCCATCATTTCCCATCCTCTACCGGCCGTCCCATTAGCACTGAGAATATAAGACCTTCATTCTTGTTTACCTCTCACATAGTCCAAATGGTCCCTGAATCAACGAGATTTTTTTGGCTCAAAACAGACTTCCATATTTGGGCCAATGTGTGTAATTTAGTAATTTCAAAAGTTCATTCATCATCTTCTTTCCCTCTCCAAAAAGAAATGTCTATCTCTCTTTTATACTCCCTAGTCAATAACATTCAATTCCAACTCTAAACATTGACTGTACCACTGTTTCATATAGTTGTGGCATTTCACTGATATTGAGCAAAGACAAAAACAGAGGTACTAAGTGTTGAAGAGAAATAGCTTCAATATTATTAATACAACAATTCAAATAATGGTAGATATTTTTAATGAAATAGCACCAGTGTGAAACTTAGTGCTTGGGTTTTTTCCTATGAACAAAGAAAACCAGCTTGGATAGAAAGAAATCAGAAGTCTAAAACACACATCATCCTCAGAAAAGAGTTAGGTTTTCATGAGAAAATAGACCATTATTGAGAAAACACCCCAAAATTCTATTCCACCTTTTCTCTTTCAGTTCTTCAAGATTCCACACATGAACCTTAAGGTCAAACCAGTTTGACCTGAGCTGCTTCGTATTACTTAAAGCAGAGAATGTGGAATCTTGCACACATAGAATCACCACGTCACTTCAAGTCAAAACAAGGAGTTCTGTGCAAAGAGTGAAAATACCATAAGCCTTCCTTAGCTATCAAAGGTCAAAGCAAAGGAAGGAGAGAATTAACCCAGGTTCCTCCATCCACAAAGAAAAGGGAATTCCTGTCTTAGCCTGTTTCATGCTCTAGCAATCTGAAGGAGATATATCACTATACTTGCTTTTTAGATCCTGATATCCATCTGTGTACAAGCTCCAGTGTACAACTTCATAGCACTCTGGAAGCTAGGACATGGTCATGGTCATGGTCCTGGTCCTGGTTGTTTCCAGCTCACTCATCCACACAAGTAGAACTGATATTATTGTTTGCATATTTATTCTATGGTAAATTGAGAAAGTGGTCAGCCAAAACATTTGTGAATTACTGTTAAATTCCTTTTCTATGGTTGCAAAAATAATAATGATAAAAATAATCCAGAAAGTTCTGATTTTTATTTTAACATTTGATTATTCTTGGCTGTTCTTACTTTTAGGTTTTTGTTGACTTCATTTTCTCTTAAAATTTCACCAAGAATAAAAGTCCATTTTGGACAGGACAAAATGTTTTAGTCATTCAAAGCAAAATAATAATTTTTTTCCCAATATTTTCCTCATCTTCTTGGTCCAGGCCAGTGTGATTTATTTTCCAGTTTAGCTCACTAATAGGAAGTCAGCCACTGCAGCATCTATGTATGAGTTTCGTGATTAAAAACCTCATCTGCCAGACGAAAAAGTTCTCTGAAATTCATCTTCTTTTTTGTGTTGTTTTCTGTAAATTATTTTTACACAATATGGCCAGAAACAGTTAAATTAATTAATGTAAATAGATGCACACTTGGAGAGGACTGATCAAAGCTTACATTTTACACCCCACTTCCCCCCCCAAAAAATACTAATACTTTGGGAGGGACACTCAGAAAACACTGAACTTGCTGAGTAAAGTTAAATATATGGTTTTCATCTTGCTTCAGGTCACTGCTTGCCTGAATTTGAAATTGCTTCTTTTTTAGTTCAGGCTAAGTTCAAAATCTTGTTTGGTATAACAATGTCTATTTATTTTGATACTACATGATATAAAACAATGAGAGACGTGAGCTAGTGAAGGTTCAGACACAAACCAACCAGTCCCTGTGTCCTTGAGGTTAAATGCAGAATTCCTCTCTGTTCGTAATGGCTCATGGAGATGCCACATAGGCGAGATGCAGGAGTTTCTATCTTGTATTGTTATATGAGGGCGATCTTCCTTGTGCTAACTGCCGTAGTTAATGGCTAACATTTATAACCAAGCAGTTTATTCTGCAGCTGGGGAAGTAAATCCAGCCAAAAGTTAAAAAAAAAAAAAAGCTGGATTTGTGTTGAGAGTGCTTAGCCAAGCCCCACACTTCACTTGGAGAGGTCCTTAAATGAGAAGTTGCTCAGGTGCATACAAATATTTGCCTGCAGCAGCTGCTCTTCACTCTCAGGGGTGTAAGGTGTAAGTTATGCTTCCCCACATGTACAACATGTCACTTCTTCAAGTGTGTTTTTAGTATCCTAGTGGAAAGTCTTAAAAATCTACAAGCCTCAGAACTAGGAGTGCAGAAGTTTCAAAGGTTAAAACAATGCTGATGTGCGCAAAGCCAAAACAAAGGGAAATAAGCTTATTTCCTCTTCCATGGGTGAGTACTCAGAGAGTGATTGTTGTGATGTGGAAGTAAATATCAGTGTGAAATTTTATGGGCATTATGATAGAAGTAGGTGTAATATATATTATTTCTTATACTCAGAAATCTCTGCTTAGAGAGCTGTTCAGTTCTGCTCTTTCCCAGAAACACAGAACAGTTAAAACACACTGGCTCAGGTTGTTCCTCCATTCTCTCTCAATGAAATACCTTCCATACACTCTTTCAAGACACAGAATTCTCTGCACTAATTTCATAAATCTTTTGACTGGGCATTCTATATGTCGTTTTGAGTTTTATCTGTTTCTGGAAAAGAATTCATTTTGGTCCTCTGATAAAGCACACATTTAGTCTTTGATTGCAGGGATGTTGTTTCTGGCTTCTTTGCTTTGGTGGGATTTTTTTCTTTGACAGTTTTAAGCTTCTATGAAGAATCTTTCTTTTTAATTAGAAAATAAATATTTTAAAAAATAAAGAAAATTAAAGGTTTTTTAATACTGATTTGGAGGCATCACAAAATTTAAAAAGTAACACCTGCTTATTAAGAAATATAGTCAACATGAGCATGCAACTAATAGTCACTGCTCATATATAGATAAGCTTGTAGAACCCTCAGGTTTCTCAGGGCTAGAAACAATAATGCCTTGAGACCTATTTCAGGTCATTTGTTAAATGTTGTCACTTGTTCCAGCCATCCATAAAATACCCACCCATATGTGAATCCTTACATATTAATCGGATTGAATTATGCAGCCAGCTGTTGCAACAGCCAGAAAAAACACCTGTCCCTTTTAATGACTACTATCAATAATCTTCTTTGCCTTGTTTTCTATAAAGTGAGAAAAGTAGTTTCATGTGATATTTTCAATCTAGGTGAACCAGGAAGCACAAGAAATCTTTTCTGAAACTTGTTCTCCTGTGTCTTTTAGTTGAGATGCCAAAGCTAAATAGGCTATGATAAGTTCCACGCGATGAAACTCTAAACCTTTTGAGAATCATCCCTTGCTAATTATCATTCAGTATGTTCAAACCTCTTCAGCTCACTCACCTCCACTAAATTAAAATAAGAGGCAAGACCTGTATGAGCTGATTGAGCAGAAGCTATTTCAGCTCTCAGCAGTTTCAGAGCTCTCTGTTCCCTGCTGCAATCATGTAAGAGCAAGAGAAAGGTGTAGGCTGTTGAGAAGCTGCAGTTATTTTTTTGTTTGCTTTTTTCCTTTTAGACCCTGTTTACCCCTGAAACATTCCTGTTTAAAATTGCCACTTTCCACACAACCTCTTCTTTTTTGTTGCACTTTGTCTTTCAACGTTCCTCCAAGCCTGTTAATTTTAAACCTATCTGAAAAGCCTGTTGTCTCCGTTAAATAGACACTTAGGTGTGATTTGACAGCAGTGAGATCTCTGTGCTTTTTTAAGACTTAAAGATCACACTCAATATCATTTCATTCATGTGATCAAGAAAGCAGGTAAATAACAGATGCCCCCTGAAAATTTTTCCTAGCAAAGAGAAACAAGATAATAGTGATGACAAACCTAATCGTTTAATGGAATTTTCCACAATGTTTTTTCCCTTTTACAGAATAAGCTCCATTGACAAACATAATCTCTCTTTTCAAAAGGAACTCTAATATTTTCCATCTATGGGTTTGTCCTATCTTAAGGGGTATTGCTCTCCCTTTTCTTTTCTGTCACGAAACACTTTTGTGCACCAAATTACACTCACATGAATTTCCTATCCATTTGATTCCTGCTACCATATTGCTTGCTCTTCCATGTTGCTTCATGATCAGCCTAACTAATTCTCCTAGCAGGTCCTGGCCTGCTGTTGGGTCAGGAAATTTTTATCCCACAAGTAGATCATTAAAATATAATGATCTACTGGAAGCAGGAACTCTTGTCTACAAGAGGTGGAATGGATCAAGTAGCTGTTATAACCTGTTGTATATCACAGAATCATAGACTGGTTTGGGTTGACAAGGACTTTAAAGATCATCTAGTTCTAACCCTCTTGCCATGGGAAGGGACACCTCCCACTAGACCAGGTTGCTCAAAGCCCCATCCAACCTGTCCTTGAACACGTCCAGGGACGGAACATCCACAACTTCTCTGGGCAACAAGTTCCAACGTCTCACCACCCTAACAGAGAAGAACTTCCTCCTTACATCTAATCTAAATCTATCCTCTTTCAGTCTGAAACTGTTACCTTCATCCTATCATTACAGTCCCTGGTAAAAAGTCCCTCCCCATCTTTCCTGTAGGCCTCCTTTAAGTCCTGAAAGGCCACTATAAGGTCTCCTTGGAGCCTTCTCTTCTCCAGGCTGAACAACCCCAACTATCTCAGCCTGTCCACACAGCCCCTCCATCATCTTTGTGGCTTCCTCTGGACCCACCTGAGCAGCTCCATATCCTTCTTATGCTGGGGCTCCAGAGCTGGACACAGTGGAGGGAAAGGATCACCTCCCTTGACCTGGTGGCCACACTTCTTTTGATGCAGCCCAGGATGCAACTGGCTTTCAGGGCTGCAAGCACACATTGCCGGGTTATATTCAGGTTTTCATCCACCAACACCCCCAAGTTCTTCTCCACAGTGCTGCTCTCAATCCACTCATTGCCCAGCCAGTGTTTGTGCTTGGGCTTGCCTCAACACAGGACCTTGTACTTGGGTGGTTGCACATCATGAGGTTCACACAGGCCCATCTCTCAAGCCTGCCGAGGTCCCTCTGGATGGCTTCCCTTCCCTCCAGCATGTTGAACACAACACTCAGCTTGGTGTCATCCTCAAACCTATTGAGGGTGTACTCAATCCCACTGTCCATGTTGTAGACAGATGTTAAACACCACTGGTCCGACTACCAATCCCTGTGGAATGTCACTCATCACTAGTTTCCACTCAGATATCAAGCTTTTGACGGCAACTCTTTGACTGTACCCATCCAGCCAATTCCTTATCCACCAAGTGGTCCATCCGTCAAAACCACATATCTCCAATTTACGGACAAGGATGTTGGGTGAGACAGGTCAAGTGTTTTGCGCAAGTCCAGGTAGATGAGGTCAGCTGCTCTTTTCTTATCCACCAATGGTGTAACTCATCATAGAAGGCCACCAAATTCATCAGGCCCCTAGGGAAACCATGTTGGCTGTCACCAATCACCTCCTTATTTTCCATGTAATTTTCCCTTGTGTCAGGGCTCTTTCCTGACTCATTAAATAAAAACATACCACTTCTCAAGCCTAGAAAATGGTTTTGTAAGAGTTAAGAATTTTTTTGAGATACCAGTTCTCTGGAAAGTGTTACAGCCTATTAATTAGGCATGGTATTTTTTTTCATCATTAAGTTATCAGCTTTTACTGTCATTAACTATCAGCTCAGTATTGCTGTTTATGAGAATGTTTGGTTGATTTGCATATATTCTGAATAAATGTTTTTGCACACCAGAGAAATACATACTCAATTCTCTCTTGCCTTGGGCAGACATAAACCCAGAAATGAAACAATTAAAAATGAACATATTTCCTAACACTTTATTACAATACAACAGGGCTTGCACTAAGGTATCTTTATTATTTTCATCACAATATTGCTGAATGGTGCTCATACACAACATACTTAGAAAACTAAAAAACTAATCCACATTAGCACGGAAGACTTCGAGAACAGCACAAATGTTACTGTGTATTTCAGGGCTGCAAAATTTATATTTTACAACCACCAGAAGAAACGTGTTTTTCTTCATTAGCTACTACCAGCAATATGTATCTCAAAATGTCACAGAGTAAGCGAATGAACAAGCACAGTAACATTTGTTAAGGAGTGTGACGGCATGGGTCTTCCAACCAGAGGGATGTTAATTCCTGGAGGATCAGCTAGAGCTAGAGGAATATGGACCAGGTAGTTTTCTATAGTACAGAATGCTGAGTGTTTTGTTTAACAAGCTTTTCTTCAAAGGCTGTGGCACATTTAGAGCAATACAATGGAAGACATGACCACTAAGCTTTTTGGCCTTGCTTTTGACATCTATACCCACAGAAATTTTCCCCCTTCTCTGTCTTTTTTTCCTCCCCAAATATCATTTCTCTCCCTGTCTTGACTTCAGACATTTTTAAGGTCATTTATTATAATGAACAAGTTGTCTTCTATAACATTTCAGCAGAGTTCACACAGATGTCTATTCTGACTGCAACTTAAAGCGTCAGCCACATGTTTGAGAAGGTTGTTTATTCACTACTGCTTTCCACAGGGAATCTGTAGAAGGGAATTTTTTAATTTGTGAGGTGTGATTAGAGGATATCTAGTATGCCATTAGGCATGACCTAGAAGAAGTGTTAATGGTGCACAGTATAATCAAAAATATGTGTCTGGAATTTTGGAAACTTGTATTCAAAATATCACTTTGCTTGATTACGTTTCTCTTCATTTCTGCAAAGGTAATCTATTTATTCATCTCTTTCTCACTGGAAAAGGTGTCCCTCACTTCACTTTTTAGGAATTAAATTAAACATTTCTCTATTATAGGCACTTTCTCACAGTATTTTTACAAGGTAAATACATGCTAACAATTTTAGGGTGTTAACATATGAGGGTTATGAGCCTGTACTAAAACAAACCAACATCAGAGTTTGTAAACCTACAGCAAAGCAACAACTTACGTTCAAGGTGGAAGCTCACAAGCTGTAAAATCCTACTAAGTTTCAGATTTATTATATTACTTTCCAACCAGGTTCAAGCTACAATATTGTGACCTCCTTTGCGGCCAGTGAGGCTGAGAACACAAGGCATGCACTTCTGCCACAGAAAATGCTCCTGAAAGTAAGACCTGCTGCTGATCGGAGTAATAGGCAAATGCTTCAACAAGAAATATTATGTAATCAATCCTAGCCCACCATTCTGTCAAATACCCAGCTGTGCAGTACTACAGCATGGGGGAAGTCTTTCTTTAAATCAGCTGGTTATATTAATATGCTACAAAAAAAATTAAGACTGATAGCACTTGTATTATTTTATTTATTATTTAGCTGGTGGAAGTGAAAAAGCTACAGCAATTCACATAAATTTCAAATATCTGCCTTTACCTTAATATTTTAAAGCTCTATTCTCATTCTTATCAATTAGAAATAGTATTGTTGACAGAAGGGAAAGAGAAATGGGAAAAGAAGGACAGAAAAGGGAACAAAAGCTAATAGCAAAATGTATTTGCTTTGTTATATAAGGAAATAAAATATGGCACATATTAGAAATGTGCTCCACTGTTATACGAAAACTAACTCCAAGGACTCCTTGTCTGACTCCAAGGACAAAACTATTAGGTGTGCTGTTCTCTGTCCTCTGAATATTTCACCTGTCAATAAATCCTCTTCTATGCCTCTTTTAGAAAGAGAACTTTCTTTAATACTTGCTTTCTTTTTAAATATGCCTTTAAAAATAAATTATTATTAAAATTAGAACCTTTTAGAAATGACAGAAACAGTTTTAATTCTGATTAGCTGGCAGATGTTTCTGGGAAGACTGGGCACTTCTAATGAGAGAAAATGTGCTCTTATTTGTTTGCTTTAAGGTTTCCCATTTCACTGAGTGCTTTCAGTTAAGCAAATCAGTAAGAGTTACTTGCAATTGGAACCATATTGGGGGAAGGGAGGGCTGGTCTAGGTTGTTTTAACCAAAAGTAAATATGTAAATGCAATTTCCTTTGTAATAGAAAAGGCTGTGGGAACTGAAGTTTACTGTTTTGTTTTTCTGATCTTTTGTTGTGGCAAGGGTTTGAACAGCTCTTTTGTTCTGTTTTCATCATTTATTGATGCAACTGTTTCCAGAATCAAAACATTTTTGTATTTCAGAACATTTACCATTTCTGAATTGGCATTACGCTGGTCTTTAATACATGAAGAGTAGACCACTCACTCATGAGATAATACATGGTTCACCATCTACCTATTCTGCTGATCCTGAATAGCTATCTCACTACAACAGCATCATACCTGTGGCAATGGCTTTGAAATTGCAAATGCCTGTTACTACACACTGCTTTCAATTAGAGGGGTGCTGAGAGCTGATTTTCAACAGTAGTTCTAAAAAGACAGGAAATAATTTGTTCCACCTCAAACAATTGGTGTTGAGGGGAGAGGATCGAGTGATGGTTTTTGTCACTTTTTCAAGCTTATGAACCTTTTGCAAATAGAATTTGAGGCCTTTTTGAGACTGAAATGTTTCCAATCATAAAGTAATGTTTTGTTTAAAGCACAGAAATTATGTATTTGGCTAGATATTTTGGGTTTCTCACCTCTGACAGAAAGCACGCGGCAAAACTAAGACAAAATGTATTATCTGATGCCACTCTACCTTTAGGCCAGAAGAAGAAAATCTGCGAAAGAATGGATCCTAAATCTACTTCAAGAGCAACAGTATGATGAATAATTCAGCTGAGAAACCTGTGGTCTCCATATGGTCTTGTAAGAAGCACTCTGATAAGCTGCTTTGCTTGCTACTGCAAAACAGATATGAAAACAGGCAAGATATTGGGGTTTTGGAAAGAAAAAGAAAGCATGAGCAGGTGTTTCATATTTTAATTTGGAGGGCAGCATTCTGAACCAGCATTTCTGACATAAGCTGCTTTGAGTGACTTTCTCAAAGTCTTTCTTCAACTATCTGAACATATTATACTGTATAAAAATGCAACTCAGTTGCTTCCATCTCAGGTCTCCTGTAAGTCAGTTATATGTGAGGGAAAGGAGGGGGGTAGACTGTGTGTTGCAGACGTTGCTTTTCTTTTGTTAAAACTGCACAACAAAGGTTTCTTGTTTTCTTTAGTGAAAAAAAAAAAAAAGGGAATGAAACCTTACCCCCACCAAGCCAAGAAGTAGATAGATGCTGCTGAAGTGATATTTACATTCGAATGAATATAAGAGCATAAAATGTTTTAGTTGGAGAGGTTTACCCATCAGGACTATTAGCCCATCAGGGCTCATCCATGTTAAGTATTCCATTTCTTTAGAACAACATCTAATGGTTTCTTGAACGATCCTTGTGTTTTGCCTCAGCAATAGTGCCTGATAGGCCATTCCATATGTTTATTATGTGCTAAGTGAAAAAAGTCTTGCTAACATCTGTTGGAAGTTAGCTTCTCTCTCATTTCCATTTATGTCTCTTGAAATTCATACTGGGTGGGAAATAGTTATTCAGGCTGGCATTTTACACTCTCACTGGATTTCAGCCTTCTTCAGCAAAGACCCTCTAACCTCTGTTCCATCTCACATAATATTTATCACCTGATCTACACTTTTTTTTTTCTAACATACTTGTTATTATGGTGCTAATACCTACATTTTGCCAACATAAGCATTATGAAAAGAAATTTCAAGTAAATGGTATTGGCTTGATGATCTGCGATGCAAATCAATATATTTTAACTGAAATTAATGGAGCATTAGATTAGATTTGGCCTCAAAAATAAAATAGCATAAACCCAGACAAGCTTGAAAAAATGAGAGTTCAAGATAATGTATAATCTCAAAAAGTTTAAGAATAAAAAAATGATTCATACAGGAATCCATGGTACAGTATGAATTAGGTCTGCAAGACAGAAACAAAAGTTATAATGAGCTGAATTGGAACAAAAGAAACAGTTTGAGCTCTGCCTTGATTTGCTCTGCCTGAAAACTGACTTTTAAAACAAATAAATACAGCTTTTAAATCCTCTACAGAGCTGCATGATTCAGTGATGCTGTTCATTTCTGATGCATGTTCAAATGATGTTTTCTCTTAGTATCCTTAGAACCTATTGGTGTAGTAAGCAACTGAGAGGACTTACACTTCAAGCCCCAAAGAGTCTCCTTTTCTCTAGTTAACAGAGTGGCTCTGTTGAGAAAATTTCATCCTGATCTGAAACTGAATCCTCTTTTCTTTCTGTGCCAGAAGTTCTTTAAAGGAAAGGATTAAAATCTGTGTAGTAATACCAAAAATTATCTCCACTGTTGTTTCCAGAATATGACCCCAAGTACTTTCAATATTCTGAAGAACAGCTTGCCTCTGCCAGGCATGCTGCGCCAGGCGTGTTTTCTCTGTAAGGGGTCTATGCTCTGCTGTAGCCAAGGAAAGGGCTCCCCCCTCTCCACTGCATCTTTGCAATAAAAGCCAGGTTGGCATTGATTCTTCCAGACCTTAGTGGCCATGAAGTACTGGAAAAGAATGAAACATGATAATGAAAACATGAATTATTATTTTTCCTCCAAGGCTCTCAAGCTGCCTTTTGTGGAGAAATGGAGGAAGTTAAGTAGCAGGAACAAGCGCAGACTGCTTTTATTTTCTCTGTCATGTACCTGTATGTGTGCTCTCATACATAGAAATGTGTGCATATGCATGCATTTGTATTTATGCATATAATGCAAGCTGCATTAAGGGTTGATATCGCATTAGTCCTAGGAAAGTCTATGAGTCTGGGAGACCCTGCTGGGAAACAGACTTGCTTGTCTTGTTCATGATGGAGATATGCTTATCTCTGCATGCAGTTCTGCATATATATTCTCTAAACTCATCTCGTTGTTTGTATCTGCTGCTACTGTGTAATACTGATCTTTTCTAGCCTAAAATGTTCACCTTCCCTTTTCTTAGATCATTTTTATTAAATTCTAGCGTAATGGCATCTCTGTGACTTCTTGTACCTAACAGGCGCAACAAACTCACAGGTCAAATCATTCATGTTTAAGCTCTTACTCTGGCAAATTCAGTCCCACATTTGAAGTCCTTTAAGGTATTCCTCTCACGTATCATCAGAGGAAGCTAAGTATTTGAAGATAAAATTTTGTCCCTTTGCCATTTATAATTGTTTCAGTTCATTACATTAAATACTCAGTTACATCTGATCACTTTCACTGACCATTATAAATCTGAGGAACTATGAAAGAGGTTTAATTTAGCCTATCTAACTCCATAACTCATCATTTACATACCTCTATCAGAAGGTATAGTTTGGATTAATTTCCTTATTACTTGGCAATCAAAACAGGCTGAGAGACTGCACCCATACTCTTGTCTAATTAGTTGACAGTAACATATTATGTCACCACCACTTAATCTTGCTTGATGGGAGCCAATGCCATGAGTTGGAGTTTGCCCTGGTGCATAGTTACTGGTACTGCTGATGGTTTGTAATATATACAGAGCCAGATTGTTCCTGGAGGGGCACACTGGAAAAATGAGAGGCAATAGACAAGTTGCAGTAAGGGAAATTATTATTAGACATAATTAATAAATACTTCCAAAGAAGTCAGTAAAACACTGGAGTAGATTGCCTGTAGAGGTTGTAAAATCTCTGTTCTTGGTGTTACTTTAGTTTTCAAGAAGAAAGAGCAAGGGTTCTAAGAAAAATGTCACAAAATATGAAAAGAAAAAATCATAAGATATTTGCAATGTAAAAAGATGATTTCCCAGTACCCAAACCATAAAATATAGTTGAATTTTAATTTCTTTTAGATGTCTTCAAGTGCAAACACTACATTGAAAATTTACAACATTCCAACACCTCGATTATCACACAGTTTGGATTGTGATGTGTCTTTTCTGCACATGAAGTGGGTAAAAAATTTTCATAGAATCCATACATCTAGAAAATTTGAGGTTGGAAGAAACTTTTGGAGGTCATCTAGTCCAATCCTCCAGTCAGAGCAGAGTCAGTTATAGCAGGTTGCTCAGCACTGTGTCCTGTTGGGTTTTGAATATCAGAAGGATAGAGACTCTGCAAGCACTCTGGGCAACATGCTCCTGTGTTTGACCACCTTCACAGAAAAAGAGTTAAGCAGGAATTTCATATATATATATATATTTCATATATATCATATATCTTTGTGCCCATTTTCTCTTGTCTTGTCACTGTGCCCTACTGAAATGTCTTCACCCCTTCCCATCACTGACGGGATGATACTCTCCCTGAACCTTCTCCAGGCTAAACAGATCCAGTTCTCTCAGCCTTTCCTCATATGTCAGACACTCCAGTCACTTAACTGTCCTCATGGCCTTAAAATTTCATTTCTGTGCAGGCAAAAAATAGCTGTTACTAGTGAAAGAAATGGTCTCTGTTACATTAATAATTTCCTATCTAAAAACTTCTAAAAGAAGATTTCAAAATAAACTTAGGAAAAACAAAACTAACCTTTGAAGTGTCATTTATTTTAATTTTAAGATAATCGCATAAGATTATCTTCTACTAAAATGATTTTTCAGTAAACATGGTAAAAGTATCAGCTTATTGCTGTTTCTCTCTTCAGTGCTTATTATCCAATCACAGATTTTATATTATATATGCATATATAATATTAATAATGATTTCTTTTGCAAACTATCACTGAAGATGAAAGATTAATGAAAATGTTTCCTATAATTGCAGAGATATCACACCAGTTATCCGTCTTCTATATTCATTGAAGTTTAAGAATTCTGCCAGTTAAGAAACTCCATTCTCACTTTGTTCAATTGTATAACACAATACAGTGTACAATCCACATTTCCAGCTGCCTGCTATCAATACAAGATGGTGATTCTTGTCCTCAGCTAGCAAAAGGTTTATTTTCTAAAGTTGCCACCTTCGCTGAAATAATACAAGAGACAGATATAAAAACCTTTCTATGGGATGTGCAGTTCTCTTGTGATTAGAGCACGCACAGACTCTAGTACAGGTCAGGACAAGTCTTTCTTTAATTATAGCAACAGAGGCTGACATTTCTGTTTCTTTTTTACCTCAGTCATGAGATTGCACCATTCCAAGGTCTCTTTGAACAAGATTTTTTCTTTCTTTCTGTTGAATAACACTACATATTAATTGGTGATAACAAGAATGTGTAAGTTTGCGAAACACGGTGTTAAACACCCCATACACGGTCATCTGTATGCTTTGCATGTTCTCTAATGAAGTAATTAACACTACGGGGGAAGCCACTGCATTATTGCATGGTATAGTACAATGGTATCTTTTTGCAACTATTACTGTCAAAGGAAGAGCACAAAGCTGTCAAATTTAAGTGGCTGTCTAGACTTCCAAGGCTCAACTTGTTCCATGTCAGAACAAATTTACTGTTCAACCTCATTTCTAACACTTGCTTACCTGTTTTCTAGTGCCGGTGCTGTCATTCAAATGTTGTTTATGTAAGAGAGGTAGTTCCACATCTAGTAAAATACAATCGTTTTCCTATAAATATGATCCCTGACCAAGAGAGAGAAAGCATTTAGTGATTCATTCACTGCAAAATCTATTTATATTTAGCATCGTAGCCCAATAGATCTTATGTTTTAGTGTAGAAAGGACAAAAGAACATAAAAGGAGAATGTTTATATGGGACAAAGCTGTTGCACAGACCAGATCAGCTGGCAAACCTATCCCAGAGATACTTATAACGCCTTCCTTTCTCTTCCCAAATACAGCCCAGCAACATGTGAGACAGGTCAGAGAGCCCACAGGTGTAGTCTCTGCTTTAGTTACTCTTCATTAGGTTTCAGCATTCCACGGTATACTTGACTGTGGTGTGAAACATGTCTTATAGGTTTCTAGTTTAGGAGGCAATCCTATTGAGGCAGACCTTTCCCTGCTATTTTTTTATTTATTTATTTTCCCTGGAGAAAACAACGGGTTAACTCTATGGTCTGCATGCAGGAAAAGAGAAACAGAGGTCTTTCACCTTGATGCTCAGTCAAAAGGAAGGAACATTCATTTTCTACCATTCATAGCAAAAAGGAATACCAAAGTCATTGTTTTACACTACCTTTACTAATAGGAAGCCTATGTCTGTGGGTTTTTTTCTTAGCTTCCAGAAAGAGTTTATGGGGTTTTTATTATTTTAAATAATGCTACTTGACCATCTAGATTTATAATTTGTATTTATCTTCAAGAAACATGATGTAGAAAAGACCCTGACCTGCCTCTTTGAAAGGTCTTACACAGACCAGCTAGCACGGTTTGCTGTGCTACACATAAAGATGGTATACCATATCAGTGAGAACATGGGCATGAGGGAGGAAGACTTAAGAACAAGTCCTGGTCTGTCTGAATCCTGAACAATGTCAGAGTAAAGAACGCGAAGAAACTACCCTGAGTGGAAGTGTAGAGAGCTTAAAAGCAATATAGAGGATAATTAGGTAAGATTTAATCAAGGCATCACTCTGAGTTATCCGTTTAAAAGTGACAAGAAGCCAGACAGAAGGTAGCACTTTTTCAGATGCTATCTGGCTTTGACATAGTTGGTGTTTTTAAAAGTTCTGTGCTAGTCAGAGGCAACTAAGACAGTCTTGTCCAATGGAAAAAGTGATTAATGAATAAAAGTGCAGGGAGAAATAGAAAAATATCTGAAAAAAGTAAGACAGAGAATAACTTGAATTCTACACTGGCTTGACACTTAGGAGATTGTTTCTTCTTATGCCCCCTTGCTGTTCTTATACACTAGTGAAAGAGGGCAAAGAGGTTAAGGTAAAAGCTAATTTTGTTTTTTTTTTTTTAAACATTTTACCTTCAGTCAAAGGAGATTAGACTGAACAAAACAACATGGCTCTCCATGAACCACAAGCTCAGAACTACAGGTCTAAAGCATACATCTGTAATGCAGAACTAAACAATTTCTATTAGAAATTGTTTACTACGGTCCCTTCTTTGCAAAGTTAATCAGTTTTTGAAGCATTTTAAAGATAATTTCCAGATCGTATTTCATTCTCTTCTCTGATTTACAAAATACATGGTATTTGTTGCCATGTCTACGACTTGTTTTAATGCCTTCTGTACAAAGAGTTCCATTATAAATGACCATGTCAAAATTAACCTCTAATACAATGAACTTCTTTTCCTGTTTGCAATTGTACAGGCCATCTACCCTCTCAATCAAAATCCCATTTGTGTTTGTGCAGCATCTCCGTGGCAACTACAAGAAAAGCTTGTTGGAAAGTGCCTTAGCAGCTTATCCTTTTTTTTTTCTTGCTATATTTTAATGAAAAGCCTCAGTGTTTTAGAAGTAACTAGAAGAATAAGCAGCCAGTATAATGTCGCATTTTCTGACCATCCTGAGATACCCAATACCTGTATTTCAGGTATTGGGGTTTGAGGGGAAAAACAAACAGCTACAAGAAAAACTAAAACCAGCAAATAACCTTCATCAAAAGTGCAGGAGCTGCAGATCTCCCCATTCCTGTTTCAGCCATTATCCTTAATAACCGTATTATAAACTTGGAAATAAGGCTAACAGCAGTTCCTGGGATTATTCAGAAGAACATGTAAATTTGTGTAATGTATAATATTTCAATAAATTCCTTGATTCACTTCTGGACAAAATGGTATATAACTTAACATAGCAAATAATAGCTATCCTGTATTTCCAGTGCTCTGCTGGAAGAATCACTTATTTTCACTCTTCTTCTCCATGTGAAAAGTCATTAATTTTGCAGAGAACAGTTGGCATTTTCACAGCAGTGACTATTTTTCACTTGAAAAGAGTGGAAAAAAAATCACTATATATTTTCTTTGTGTGGAAAGCACAAAAAATATAAAGCAGATCCAGTGGTTTCATTTTTCACAGAACCTGCAATAATGTGATTTTCACTGGTCTTCTCAAAAATTGCTTTGGCCAGCCTTACTGTAAAATAGCCATAAGACATCTCTAGTTTATATCTACACCATGGTAAAATAGTAAAACTATATTTTCAAAGAGTCTTCTTTTTTATATATAACCATGCTTTAAAACCAAGATGCTTTTATTGACATATGTTTCTCACATACGTTAATGGTTAAAATATTCTAAGCATGCTCTCCAACAGTAACAGCATCAGTACCTGCTTATCCAAAATATTGCTGGACTTTTAAGGCATCAATGATTAAGCCAGAAACAGCCAAAAAGCACATTACTACCAAATTTTGGTCACAGGAAAAAAAATGGCAAAAAAATAAATACGGTTCCTCTGGTTTAAATATAAGCAATGCCTGCAAGCTTCAGCTTTGTCCAGTGAAAGCTGTATCAAGATTCTCAGTCTTGCAATATTAAGGTCAGTAGGAGCAAGGACTTTAACTGTTCAGGATTAGACCTTAAGTGCTTTCTGGGCTCACTGCCATTTTCTGAATGCTAGTAGGTTGCTCTTGTCCTTGCAAGTTATATTCCTAATATTCATTACTAAATGAATATCCAGCTGTAGCAACTGATCTGCGGTGATTTCCTTTCTGGTCATGTTAGCTGAGAATAAGCACTTCTATAGCTCCCTTAGTGAAAGGAGTTCATAAGAAAAGCATTCTTCTTTTGAAATATTGAAGCTCAAACCTGAAACAATATGCAGAATCTATATCCTTCTCTCTCAGTTTTTTTTTTCCATGTGATACAGTTTTACTATCATTTTTAATACCAGACCTTACCTTATTGAGTGTACTGAACCAAACGCAATAGGAAAGAATATCGTGGCAGAGAGCTAAAAGAAAGATTTCTGGGCTAAATTTATCTCCTCCCAAAACTCATTAAGTAACTGTTTTATGTTGTTTTGGTGTTTTTTTTCTAGAAAAATGAATCCTACAGGTTAGACCAAAGAATCATGACAAGTACCTCATAGGTACAGTCAGCTTATTTCATCAGACACAGAGGTTAGTGTCTCACCTTGGCAGCTGTTCAGTTACAGTTTTAATTTAAGAGTAACTTAACAAGCTGAAGGTTGGGTTCACAGCACTGCAGCAGCCACTCTATTTATTATAAGATACATAACCGGATAGCAGAGATTCACCTTTCTGTACTCCAGGCAGTGGACATCAGAAAGTGGCTGGATCAAACTACTTGCTAGTACAATACTTGATTTTTCAAATCTATCTATTTCCACTGAGGAAAAAATTAAATAGCTACAGTAGTAACCAAAGGATGGAAAGGGAGAGAAGGTTAAGCCACCTTACCTACTGGTCTTGCAAAACATGAGCTAAGTGGGGAAGCCTGTGCCACACATCAGTGAAAGGTGAGGGATTCAGATACTACTGGGGATAGATAACATTACTTTTAGAACACATTGGGATTTTCACCTCTTTTCACAAGACACATTAGGAATTAAGGTTTTTGCAAGCAGTAAAGTAATTGAGAACGTGACTTAGTCTTTCAAGTTCCTATGTGTGTGTATACTATGGTGTGTTTTTAAGTGAATGCTTAGCCGGTTGTCTTGTAGGACATTATCACCTTCAGCATGTAAGAAACACCACAAGCAAGGCAGTAGCATGAGTGACTCTAAATCCAGACCTTGTTTCCTTAATGTCCTTAGATTTCCACGCTGTATAATTTTAGCATAGGGTTTTTTTGTAATTGAAAAAAAAATCTGAACATCTACTCATCTCATGTTTAGTTTTATAAAACATTTTATAAAACACTTATTATATATAGATAGATGACAAGTTTTCTCCTTGATCAGTCTAGTCCAGTATTTCAAATTCTACTCATTAGTAACAAGTTTTATCTGAAAATCTATTTGTTTCTATTTCATACATCAGTAAAACTCTGCTCAACTGAAAAAGTTCATAACTTCAAAATGTAGTTCAAAAATGTGTATTTATATCTTCTTGTTTTCTTCCACAATATCTAACTCGATTGCTTTTAATTACAGTTTAAAAAATTTTGGTGAAAGTTTAAAACAAGCCAACTGAAATGGGAAGCTGTTCAGATCATTTCCTTTGGTTGCCGTGAAGTTGATATAATCAGCAAAACTTCCAAAGCCTTTTGTAATGTTTATATAGAGCATCTTTTATCCTCATCTCTTGGTGGTTCAACTGTTTCTGAGTGCAGGGTATGTTACATGGTCTTCACTATGAGATTATTAGTCTTAGCTGGCAGTCTTTTTTGTGTATGGGATAACTCAAAATCTAGGTTAGTGCTAATGTTAGTGCTTTCATCAAAATATTGACTGAAAAGCTTTAGGTTTCTTTACTGAGCTATATGGTTGGTTAATGGTTAACAGTCATTGTTGTCTGTTTGTTTTACGGAAGCATGTTGGCATTTTAGAAGTTTATACTGCTCAACTCACGTACTCATGTTTCTTATAATCCTTCATTATTTAATTGGTAAAATAATTGTGTCTTTCTTAACCCTGCTTACTTCAAGCAGTTCATGTCACTGAAAAGAATATCATCCTTGTGTACTGAGTTGTGCTATAAACACAGATTTTTCAGACACCTTTTTCTGAAACTCAGAAACATGGTGAGCAGCACAAGTATTTTGTCTCTATTTGGTGTGCAAGAGCATGAGCAGAGCCAAAACAAAGCCATGGATATTAATCCTCATTCCTCAACCCCCTCTCCCACTAAAAAACAGTCAAAAGCATCCTTTGTACTTGTGGTTAGGCTACAGTGGCAGAAACCCTACATCACAAATCTGGTGACACCAGAGGTGGGGAAAAGTGAGGTAACTTTTCTGTCCCTGTTCATCTGAACTCTGTACCTACCTTAAAGCTTCAATGGAGAGTTAGAAAATAATTCTTTCAGACCCAGAATAGTTTTGCAATACTAAAAATACTTTCTGCTCTGAATCTAAGATCAAAATTGAAACCACCTGCAACCAGATAAAGGACAGAAAAAGTCGATTTATAATAAATGAAAGGCTTAATTTTTATTTCAGCTTGTATTTAATTTTGCTAGTATAATTAAATTTTCAAAGAAAATTTTGACTTGTTCTTCAAAAATATAATCCCTCACCTACAAAGTGTGAAAAGTTTTCAAAAGTTCTAAACTTTTAAGCTTCCTCACAAAAAAGTAAGAAAAAGATCCTTCACATCAACTGCTTCTCACACGTTTTCATTTTTTAAATTGATTTTTTTAAAAGATAAAAAATGTTTTCTTAAAAAAATCTCTAACCAGTTATACCTCAGATTTTCACACCTTTCTACCTGTTATAATGAAAAAATAATAGGATTATAGCAGCTATTACATGTCATCTAGTGGAAAAATAAAAAAAAGAAACTTTCTGGCATGTGGCATGTGAAAAAATGCACTGATGGGCTGAAAAGGTGACCCAGGTTCTCTTGGAAATTTCTTTTAAGATTGATTGTATGCTGGTTCCCTGTGTTATACCACAAGTTTAGGATCAATGATGAGCTACAACAACTTTTATTACTATTTACATCTACCTTCTCTACAGCCTTATGGGAAGATACGTTATGTCCTGTCTGTTGATGGTGGGTGCTCATCTGAATAATGACCCATTAATCAAACCAATACCTGGCCAAGTTCACAAGATACTATAGACCAATACAAAACTTTCAAAGTAAGCCTCACACAAAAGAAATTATGAGACATTTCACTCATTTCCTAAACTTACTGCATACTTAAATAAAATTGTAATTTTAAGGCTTTATTAGGACATTCCAGTTTGACTGGAGTTGGTCTATCCACTCAGTGCAGAAGGTCATCCATAGTAGGGATGGCAAGAGGAAAATCCAGGAAATCAATAGCCATAATAATGAGATAGGCATTGTCCACATTGAAGTACCCTAGGGAGGAGACTCACAAGTAAATGGACTGGAAAATATTCCCATATTTAGCCTACCTAATTTTCTTCTCCATTGCAACTAATTGTGTATAAGTAAAGTAGCTGTTAAGACTAATTCTAGTAAATCTGTCCTAAACAGTCATCATTGATTTGCATTATAGTATGGGTCGATGAGGGAAGGAAAAGTAAAAAACATGGGTAATGCATAGGAAAAAAACCAACCCTTCTGGCATTCTTTCATAAAATTGTGCTAAAACATACACTGTCAACAAGCACTTTCGGTTTTAAGCAGAAACTATATTTTATAATAAATTTAGATATAGATTGGGGTTATGGCTACACTCAAGAATTATAAAAAAAACTTCTGGTACTTATTTATGCAATGCCAGAACCACATGAAAAGAAGACATTGTATATAAAAAAAACTTGATGTGTAATTATCTAATTCAGAATTCCTGTTCTATAGGAAAAAAGAACAGTTAAAAATTACTTTCATTAGAAATCCATTAGAAAGAGAAAAAGGAGAAAATGATACTTATGAAACACTGTGAGAAAATGAGATTTCCAGATTTTATGCTTGTAAGACAGAGTACCTAAGATGAAGAAATAAACATGAGGTATACACCTTGCTACAGATATGATATATTTGTGTATATACCCACATATATAGATGTATATTTGTACACACACCAGAACAGCTGGTAATTTTTCCTTAGTTAGAAATTGGTGTATAGTTCATTAGCTCTGCCAAGTGCAAGCAATTCACTCTAAAAATGTTGCCTGCTTATTTCTGTCTTTGTCTTGTATCTTGAAAATGACTATATTCCTTCTATAAGGGATATAAAAATTCAACAGACTTTTCGGGGAAATGCCTGTTGGGAGAATAAAAGATACTACCTATTTTGGGAAAGGCCTTAATTGACAAGAAAAGCTCAGACATTGTAAAAGGTTTTAGTTGAACTAACTGTGCAGGGAGGTCTTGTGTAGTAAAGAGAAGCATCTATAAATCACATTGTTCCCTTTTGCACCACAAACACGCAGACCAGATTCTCAGCTCCTGCAAATTAGTGAAGCTTCATTGATTTCACAGAGATCGTGTACTACGAACCAGGAAAAAGGTGGAGCTATAGCCCTCCTCCTTTCAGGGGACCAAAAGCTTGATGGATTTAAAACTGGATTCCCCTATGGCTGACTTGTTTGAGGTACTGAAACCAAATTCCCCTCACCCAGGAGCAGAAATCAGTGCTTTCTGCTGGCTTCTAATGCATTTCATGGCCTTTCCCCAGAGGAAGACCTTACCCACTCTCTTTCCCTGGGCTAATCCATACCCTGAAGATCCAGACCCCTCCTGACTTTCAGTGTCCAAAGGATGAATACAGTCATAACAAATAAGTTAGATTACTTGTGAGCACTGTGTTTTAGAATGTTATAGGCATTGCAGTTAGGAGTGTAAAAAAAAAAAAAATATTATTTTATTTACTTTTTCTACAAAAGGTTTGTCCTTTCACTGACACCTCTTACTTTAAATCACTCGAGCTATAAACAGCAGCCATTCATTACAGAGGAGGGCTAGTTCCTGTCGGTGTCATCCAATTAGGGCAAGCTTAAATTACTGCTTCAGTCCCTCTGCTTCCTTCCACTCCTTCCTTCACCATTACTTTGGGTGGTAGTGACTAGAAACTCTTTTATATGTATTGGGAGAGTTACAATATTTTGAATCACTATGAAAAAGAAAATCTCCCTACACTGTTGGTTTTTTGCTAGGAGCCTCAGTAGACACATTTTTGTGTTCATTTCACTAGAGACTGCCAGCATGATTTCCTTATATCCTTTCTCAAACATACAGGTATCAGGACATCCTGCTCCATTTTCAAGGGCTGAAATAGATGTCAGCTGTTAAACCCTAACATCAAACATTAAGTCTCACACAATACCTGAACTTCACAAGAAGGATGCAATTTCCTTCAGATCCTTCAAGTTAGGACTGCTAACTCTGCTAAACATCAACAGAATCACACAGAATCACAGAATCGTTATGGTTGGAAAGGACCTCCAGGGTCATCAAGTCCAACCTTTCTCCTAGCATCTCTCTAATCACTACACCATATCCTCAAGCACTGCATCTATTCATTCTTTAAACACCTCCAGGGATGGTGACTCCACCACCTCCCTGGGCAGTCTATTCCAGTGCCTAACTACCCTCTCAGTGAAGAATTTCTTCCTAATATCTAATCTAAACCTCCCCTGACGCAACTTGAGGCCATTTCCCCTCGTCCTATCATTACTAATTCGAGAGAAGAGACCAACACCAGCCTCACTACAACCTCCTTTTATGTAGTTGTAAAGGGCAATGAGGTCTCCTCTCAGTCTCCTCTTCTCTAGACTAAACAAACCCAGTTCCCTCAGCCGCTCTTCATAGGGCATGCTCTCCAGCCCTTTCACCAGCTTTATTGCCCTTCTCTGTACCCGCTCCAGCACCTCAATGTCCTTCTTGTACTGTGGTGACCGAAACTGGACACAACACTCAACCTTATGAAGACCAAGGGATCTCCTAAGGAAATTTCTCCTGAAGAAAATTTGCTTTATGCATGATTATGGGCTCACATATATATAATAAATTAAGGTGCAGACTACCATTTTAAACTCAAGTCAAATGTTCATTTTGTCCTTTGCTTACAGGTGCCAAGAGATCTGAAGATGAATGGAATACATGTTTCAGGCAGACAAACTGACAGATGTATCCACAATCTTGGTCTTTGCATGCAGCGATTAGACTTTGCAAGATGCCAAAAACTTTCATTGGTTAGTTCTGATAGTGAAACTATCACCATCTCCCTTTACAGCTATTCCTCTAAAATATTCCAGAAGTAACATTTTAAAAGGGAAACAGGACAATATGTGTCTCATTTCTTTTAAGCAAGGCTAAGAAAATATTAACATGATTAGTTAATACTATTTTCATTTATCTCTTTCCTTTTTGTCAAGTTTTGAGTACATCAAAAGCAGGGAAATCAACTTTCCGCAATGAACTTTTGTTTATTTAAAGGTCCTGACATGCGGAAACAGACTCT
>VZZY01002010.1:27443-60969 GCA_013400335.1 Eurystomus gularis | reverse complement strand
GTCATTGATGATGATGTTGAACAGGACGAGACCCAGCACTGATCCTTTCTCCTTTTAATTATATCCCCCAAGGAATTATCTGGCAGGCAGTGAGCGATTACCACATCACAGCCTTGCAGACGGTGTTAACAGGAGATGGCAAAAGCCCAGGAGCCCACAGTGGTTTTTGTCTGTGGAAACTCTCCACACAGGTACACCACTATTTATTACAGGTACACGTGTCTTTCAATGAGAACCACAACTGTCAGCGAACAGCTGAAATATTGGATTCGATTTTCACTTCAGGTTTCTCTCCACATTCCTCGATAGATTAAAACCCCAACCTAATAGCTGTGGTTTATATCCTCATCATTTGATTTCTGAAGAGTATCTTTTCTGTTCTGTAGAAAAAAGAAACAGCAAACTGACAAAAACTAGCACGATGTGCTACAGAGTCTGGGCTCCAGGGAGGTCTGACACTGGCTCCATCTCAGTCCTGGGCAACCACACCTGAAGTGACACCTCCATCTCTAGGTATAAAGGGTATACATGAAGAGAAAGACTTGGGGGTGCTGGTTGATGGAAAGTTCAACATGAACCAACAATGCGCGAGTGCAGCCCAGAACCCAACTGTGTCTTGGGCCGCATCAAAAGAAGTGTGGCCAGCAGGTCAAAGGAGATGATTCTCCCCCTCAACTTCACCCTCATGAGACCACACCTGCAGTGCTGGGGCCAGCTCTGGAGCCCCCAGCACAAGAGGGACATGGACCTGGTGGAGCAGGTCCAGAGAAGGGCCACTAAAATGATGTGAGGGCTGGAACCCCTGTGAGGCCAGGCTGAGAGAGTTGGACTTGTTCAGCCTGGAGAAGAGAAGGCTCCAGGAAGACCTTCTGGTGGCCTTTCCATATCTGAAGGGGGCCTACAAGAAAGCTGGGAAAGGCCTTTTTACAAGGGCTTGTAATGACAGGACAAGGAGTGATGGCTTTCAACTGGACAAGGGGAGATTTAGAGTAGTTCTTCACTTTGAGAGTAGTAAGACACTAGAACAGGTTTATCATAACATGCTTTAGAAATGGTTTTCAAACTGCAATATATAGAATGGTTTGGGTTGGAAGGGACTTCAAAGACCATCTTGTTCCAACCCCGCTGCTATGAGCAGGGACACCTCCCACTAGAGCAGGTTGCTCAAAGCCGCGGCCAACTGGGTCTTGAACACCTCCAGTGATGGAGCGTCCACAGCTTCCCCGGGCAACCTGTGCCAGTGTCTCACCACCCTCAGAGTGAAGAGCTTCTTCCTTACATCTAATCTAAATCTCCTCTCTTCCAGTTTGAGCCCATTACTCCTCATCCTATCACTACAAGCCCTAGAGTCCCAGCTCTCCTACAAGTGAGATGCTCCTGTCCCTTAACCATCTTTGTGATTCTTCACTGGATTCAATGCAGTCTAATCTCCAGCCTTTTGTACTGGAGAGCCCAGAACTGGACTCAGCTCTTCACATGTCAGGACTGAGGGGAAAGATCACCTCCCTTGTAAAGTTTAATTACCGGTAGAACAGTTTCAGGAAAGAAAGGGCTGAAGCCTGGTGAGAAAATGTGCTTGTTAAGTTTAGAAACAAGAGAAAAGATTATTAGACAAGTCCAGAAAGGACTAAAAAAGTCCAGTCAGGAAAGACCAAAACAAAACCAAATAGAAGCTCCAATACAAGAAAGCACCAAATGACAAAAGAAGAAACTAAGCAGGGGGAAAAAAAAAAGCAAATAACAGCACAGAGCAGATGATCAGACAGCTGACCAGTGTGTTTCTGGTAGACACTTGCCAGCACGAGGTACCACATCTCACCAGCATATCTGTGGCGTTGAGGTAGTGCTTGCTGGCCATGCACTGCTCCAGCTTCTGAGGCACTTGCTTGATGTTCTCTATCTCATCCAGCAAATTCAGCACGTGTTTGTGCTCAATCCCTTCAATCCACAGCTTGCGCAACTCATCCCGCTTGCAATGCAGCAGCATCTTGCACGACAGCAGGTTCTCCTTCACCTACGAGCAAGGTGGCAGAAGATGAATTAGATCAGTGCCCACCGACATTCACTTCATTAGGAATCCCAAAAATATCACAAGACTACACCAAAACCCAAGTTCCTGAAGATTTCTTTATTGCTTTGGCCGGAGGGAAACACCCACTACATACAAATAGGAGCTGTTTTCACAGTGAAATGGTTTTTAGAAGAAGTTTTGTACCACCAGGGAAAATTGAACCGAAACAAAACGCGGGATCCCATTAACCACGACCAAAGATGCAGGGGCACATTTTCCAAATATCAAGTCAGTATTTTGGCACACGGCAAGAATCCCATCTTCAGTGAAAGCAAATAAGCCACTACTAATTTTGCCGCTGTAAACATGTTCCATCTGCCTCTTAAATCTTTTGGCATGTCTCCTCCTTTCTTCAAGTTTGGGGCCCGTTTCTTCAAACAGGATTATCTAAGAGTACAACCATCTTCCTTACACCTTGAGTAACACCAGTGGTTTTGGTAAGAGATGCCACAGAGTCACAGCATGGTTTGGGTTGGAAGGGACTTTAAAGATCATCTCGTTCCACCCCCCTGCCATGGGCAGGGACACCTCCCACTAGACCAGGTTGCTCAAGGCCCTCTCTGTATATTGTTTCATCCAAACAGCAGTTAAGATGTAGTTGAATCCAGCATTTCCACTACTTATCAGGGCCATTATATCACCTAGGAAAACCCCTTAGTCTTTGCTATTCCATTTGGTTTTGAGGGTAGTAAGACCCTGGTCCAGCTTGCCCAGAGAGGTGGTGGCTGCCCCATCCCTGGCACCATTGCAGGTGAGGTTGGCCGGGGCTCTGAGCAACCTGCTCGAGTTGCAGATGTCCCTGCTCCCTGCAGGGTGGTTGGACCAGATGACCTTGGAAGGTCCCTTCCAACCCAAACCACTCTATGACTCATGCCAGCCTCAAAGTGCCAAAGTCTCCACTATTCTACCTCATTCAAGAGTGTCTTCTCCATTCTCTGTGCTCAGACACACAGCCTCCATTCCCTGCTTTCAGGTTCTCCCAGTATCTTCTGGTCAGGTCAGTATATCAAGCTTTTCTCACATGATGCAAATTAATAATACATATTAAAATGTGGAAGCAATTAGCAACACAGCTTCACACATTGCTTTCACACTCCTCTTGTTTTGGTGCTAAGTTATGAATATTTGGGGTCCAACCTTTTCTCAGGCTGAACTCTCACTGAATTACACATGAAGAGAGTCTCAAAAGTAGGACCTTCAATTTATTTTTCAACAAGGAGCCTACAAAGCGTTCCACATTCCACCTTGGTCACCCAACGGCAGTTAAAATACACACGAAACATCAACAGACCAAAAGAGAGACAAGCAGTGAAGACCAACAGCTACAGAAACCAGCCTCCACAGCCAGAAGAGACAACGATTTCAATATGGCAACATCACACCCAAATGTCCTTCTGAAAAGGAGACCAGAGAAAGTGCAAGTGGAGGGTCCTGCCCTGGGGAGGTATAACCCAACGCACCAGTACAGGTGAGGGGCTGACCTGCTGGGAAGCAGCTCTGTGCAAAAAGACCTGGGAGTCCTGCTGGAGAACAAGTTGTCCATGAGCCAGCAATGGGCCCTTGTGGCCAAGAAGACCAAAGGCATCCTTGGGTGCATCAAGAAGAATGTGCACAGCAGGTCAAGGGAGGTTGTTCTCCTCCTCTACTCTGCCCTGCTGAGGCTCCACCTGGAGTACTGTGTCCAGTTCTGGGCTGCCTGGTTCAAGGAGGAGGACAGGGAGTTGCTGGAGAGGGTACAGCAAAGGACTACAAAGATTAGGGGACTAGAACATCTCTCTTAAAAAAGCCTGAGGGACTTGGGGCTTTTTCACCTAGAAAAGAGAAGACTGAGGGGATATCTGATTAACGCTTATAAATACTTTAAGGGTGGGTGTCAGGAGGATGGGGCCAGACTTTCCAGTAGTGCCCAGTAACAGGACAAGAGGTAACGGGCATGAACTTGAACATAGGAAGTTCCACCTAAACATGAGGAGGAACTTCGAGGGTGGCAGAGCACCGGAATGGCATGCCCAGAAAGGTGATGGCATCTCCATGTCTGGAGACACTCAAAACCCACCTGGACACGTTCCTGTGCAGCCTGCTTTAGGTGAACGTGCTCTAGCTGGAAGCTGGACTAGATGTCCAGAGGTCTTTTCCAACCTCTATCATTCTATGATTCTGTGAAATCCTCAGCCATCAGAAAACCTATTTTAAGAGTGTCATAACTTGCTGCAAAAGCAGAGGCAAAGTAAAACACATTCAGACTTCATTTCAGACTTAATCCCTGTTGAATAACTTGAAGCATTTCACTGACCCAGCACACCACCACCAGTGGACTGCCATTAAGTAGAGCCTAATTAGGTCAGCAAAACCATCATGGGGCTTGAAGGAATCTCACAAGACATTCCCGCTCTTGCCCTTGAAAGAAAGATCAACTATTTCTACATTTGTGAGAGGGAGGAGGAATGAACAGCCAATCTTTAAGAAAAACCTCCCTTTGGTAGCTCAAATAGTTTCTGCTTCATAGCTCAGCTTTAGCGGTAACACCTCTAAAGCTAAACCCAAGCCTTTTCCAGCAGGAATTCATACCAGGATTGACTACAGAAGGTAGATATATGGAGGGATCTGGACTATCTATCACTCTCACGATTCCTAATGCAAGTAAGTGCCTGTGCGTTCATCCACCTTCCACAACAGAGGAACGTCAAGAGAGTCTCACAGTGTAATACAGATTGATGACAAACCTGATCTGGGGCCTCCCATCAAGTCAGGTCAAAGCTCTCTCAATATATATTGACCAAAATTAATAAGAAAACTTGAATATCAAAAGGTCCGTCACCTTTCCAGTCACTCTTCTAGGCAGGACCAAAAGGTCACAGCCCTACGTGTTTGTTTTGACCTTTGCAGAGCTCACTAGACTGTGTGAGAACAGGCCACCAGCTCCAGTTTATTTCAAATTTCATGCAATTGATCTCTGCTTTCAAAGCACTGAGCTTTGTACATCAATCCCAGAATGAACTCATACCCTTGGAAGGCACCAGAAGAGTCATTTTTCAAAATGTTAAATGAATTTTAAAAGCCAGAAGGGTCAGTGAATAGCCCCAGAAGGGCAGAATTCTACTGCTCCCAAAGCTCTACTGTGGAAGGTTTTAAGATGAGACCTCCAGGAAAAAAAAAAACCTGAATAAATTTGGCATCTAGTGGGCCAAGCTGAGGTATAGCAAACTACATGGGAAGTAAAGGATAGGACCAGAGACCAAAGACCTAATCTGCTGCTGCAGGGAGAGAGCAGATGGAACAAGTCCACGACAAAGTGCCAGAGTTATCTC
This sequence comes from Eurystomus gularis, assembly GCA_013400335.1. Taxonomy (NCBI): domain Eukaryota; kingdom Metazoa; phylum Chordata; class Aves; order Coraciiformes; family Coraciidae; genus Eurystomus; species Eurystomus gularis. The sequence goes on along the minus strand of VZZY01002010.1, from coordinate 55,590 downwards.
CTGGCACGCTACTGAAGTGTGAGCACTCAAAATACAGAAAGCTCCGGGGGCACAGAGTTCATGTACGTTCACACAACAGAACCGAGTTTGGAAATAGCACCAAAACTCCTTCTCCAAGCAAAAAAGCGAGCTGATGTATCACCCAGACTATTTAGGAGCTGGGTTGGAGGCCAACATATCAAACCAGGAACAGATGAGATGGAAAGGTGTTAGCTCAGCAGCCCTTAGACTTCAAAACCCCGAGAGCAAAATGCCCAGGCAAGGAATGAACATCGCAAAGCTTTGCGCTTCATATCAACCTCTCGTTTGCTTTTTCATTACTTGTTCTCCAACAGAGACCCTGGGGAAAGCACGGTGCTGGTAAAACAGCCTGGGACCACTGCGGTAGGACTGGAGAGTCCACTCCTAGCCATGCAACTTGAAAGTCAAGCCTAATTCAGAGTTAGTGGGTAGCGGTGCTTCCTCCGTGCGCTTAGCTCAGTTCAGGATGATGACAAGTAGCTTGAAGGGAAAAAAAGGTTAAAAGGAGACCTTACAACATCACACAGCTGTCAAGGGTTCGGGCTGGGTCAGCCACTAAACAAATGACAGATGCTCTCTATTAACCTCTCTCCCTTCCCAAAGGGGAAGAGAAAGGGAATAAGGGAAAGAGACACGGATTCAAAAAGAAAATATTTTCATTAGAGCTGTTTTAGTTAATAATGAAATATATACAAAACCAGTATTGAACCCAACCTCCCTGATGGCAGTTACATCACCAGCACCACTGGTGCTGTGGGGCAGGCACTGGGGAAGCCCCAGGCTGGACCCAGCCACAGATGGGAACCAGATTCAGGAGCTGGATTCAGGAACACACAGATCGGGATCAAAGGCAGAATGTACGGAGTCCTCCTCAGACCCCAGCCATTGAAGAAAAAGAGTTGACCCTCAGCTTTATACTGACTATGCCATCCATGGGATGGAATCCCTCGTTGGTCAGTTCGAGGTCCCCTGTCCTGGCCGCTCCTCCCTGCAGGTGCCACCCCAGCGTGGGGCACAAGATTTCTCAGTGACCTTGGTCTGCACAGGAGCAAGGATAAGCAGGAGCCTTTCTGCACACCCCAACCCTTGGTAGCAACTCCAAACACGGAGCGTTATCACTGCTGGAAGCAGAGACTGCAGGTGAAGATCTTCAGACAGGGCCAGGACTGAGAAGAGACTGAGCTGGGAAGTGAAATCCCTGAACAAAATCAGCTCTGTTCTAGCTCAGACCAGGACAACGACCAATATGAGGTCCTTACAAAGGAAAAAACCAGAGGAGTCACACCGATTTGTACCCAGAGTAGGTGCTAGCGAGCAGATGCAAACACAAGCACACGCACAGCCGGACTTCACCTGTTTGATCTTGTTGCGGGAGTTGGTGATGCGCTCCGTGATGCTCTGGTAGGTGCGGATGGCAGTCGTGAGCTCCGTGTAGTGCTGGACAATGAGCTCATCCAAGTCCCGGTCACATTTCTCATAAGCTTCTTCCAGGCGCCCTTTCTCCGTCTCTCGGTCCTCAACATCATCACTGGTAGATAAAGTCCTTAGGAGCAGGAAGATCACAAAAAAGAAGGATATTTGGATATTATCTGTAAGGACAGGAAGCTTTTGCCTACAAAATGCATCACGTACCGCAAACCAGTCACTCTTAGTCACTGAGTGAAGCTTAATTCTGTAAACATCTGATGTTCAGTAGGGAACAATGTACTTCAAGAAAATAAAAAACAAGTTGTGTTTTATTACTTCCCCAATTTGCAGATGCTTCAGAGCTTCACTGCGCTACGGGATTTGTGAAAAGGGAAAGCTGTCTGTTAGTTATCGTATTTCCAGAGTCATTAATACGGGCACAGTATAAAAGATGAAATATATCCTGATTTATTATTTAGAGCTGTAAAGAAGAAATTCTACTTTGGACTCAGAGACCAGCACAACTATTTATTAGAAGTGCTGCGGTTAGTACTGCTTACCTGCCAGGAGTACACCAGGGATATCACACAGACAAAGAAATTCATCAACAGCCAAACCCTGATTTCCAAGAGTCAATGTGAAACATATGCTGCTACAGAAAAGCGTCATAAAATCCCAGCATGGTGGTGGTTGGAAGGGACCTCTGGAGATCATCTCACCCAACCCCCTGCTCCAGCAGCTCACCCAGAGCAGGGGGACCAGGATCATGTCCAGGCACCTTTGGAATCTCTCCAGAGAAGGAGACTCCACCACCTCTCTGGGCAGCCTGGGCCAGGCTCCCACACCCTCACACCAAACAAGTTTCTCCTCCTGCTCCCATGGAACCTCCTGGCTTCCACTTGGTGCCCGTTGCCCCTTGGCCTGGCGCTGGGCACCACTGACAAGAGTCTGGCCCCATCCTCTTGCCCCCCATGGGCCCTTGAGCTCTTGCTCAGCATTGATCAGCTCCCCTCTGAGGCTTCTCTTGTGCAGCTCAGCAGCCCCAGGGCTTTCAGCCTTGCCTCAGCCAGAATAGCATCATAGAATTTATTGGGTCAGAAGGGACCTCTAAAGGTCATTAAGTCGAACCCCCCTAAATAAGCAGGGACACCTCTAAGTAGGTCAGATTGCTTAAAACCCTGTCAATCCTGACCTTGAACATCTCCAGGGATGGGGCCTCCACCATGTCCCTGGGCAACCTGTTCCAGTGATCAACCACCCTCACATTAAAGAACTTTTTCCCTAATGTCCAACCTAATGCTCCAGTCCCCTCAGCATCTTTGAAGCCTCCACTACTGGCCTCTCTCCAGTAGCTCCTTGTCTCGAACTGAGGAGCCCAGCACTGGACCCAATACTCAAGAGCTGGCCCCACTAAGGCAGAGTACAGGGGGAAGAGAACCTGCCTTCGACCTCCTGGCCACATTCTTCTGAATGCACCCCAGGAGACCAGTGACCTTCTTAGCCATGAGGGCACATTGCAGGCTCATGAACTTATTGTCCACTAGTACTCCCAGGTCCTTCTCCACAGAGCTGCTTTCCAGCAGGTCACCTCCTCTCCTGTACTGCTCCATGGGGTTATTCCTCCCCAGGTGCAGGACTCTACACTTGCACTTTTTGAACTTCATGATCATCTACACCCAACTCCTCAGCCTGTCCAAGTTCATTTCCTTCGTTTTAAGAGTGACAACAAGCAGGACATAAAAGGGTTAGTATTCAACAGATTTTTCTGAATTCTTCAAAACTATAAGGAAAGTAGGAAGAACTTAAGCACAAAAGCTCTTCTCAAATGTAAAGGACAACTGAAACACAAGAAGTGCTCCCTCTCCCAGAAAATCAAGGCAGACATACCCAAAACTTCCAGTGCACTCCTCTCTTCCCTTTAAAGAAGAACCACACACACCAGGCTGTGCCACCTACTCAAGGATTCCAGCCTTCAATAGAAAACAAACCAAAAAAGCCATTTCACAGGGGATCGTGATCCCAGAATGAGCAGCTAAGAAAACTCAAGTGAGCAAGCAAATCTGTCCTACCATATGGAACACGGCACGGGAGGAGGGCAGGAGCCTGCACACACTTGTCCTACTCAGCTACCAAGGAGGACAGAGAAATTACAGCCAAAATATATCCTACAGAACCCTAAGAGAAGACAATGTGCCCAAGTGCTCTATTTCACTGTAGAGTTTTAGCACTCCTTTCACTTTGATGGCCGTGGCAGAAGGGCAACAGATGCCACATGGAATGAGGAGAAGAGATCATCTCCCTTTTGTTATGGCTCAGACTATCAGCGCGGGTGCCTCACACCCTCCTCCCCACTCCCAAAGAGGAGCTGCATGTTTCAGGAGATGCAGGAGCACCTCTCCTCTTGTACAAAAGGTGCTGTTGGGTTGAGAATCCCCCTCCTCATTTCGCTGAGAGCAGAGCTTCTTCCAACACATACAGTTTGTAGCATTGCAAGTTCCCTGCTTCACGGTAGCTACAGAAACAACTTCTGATGTTGTTACATTCATATTCTACTCTCAGCCAGTCTTAGCTGTGTCTTAAATCATGATTTAACAAAAAAAGATCACAGAGTTGTTTTGGTTTGAAAAGACCTTTAAGATGATATGTCCAACCATTAACCCAGCACTGCCAGGACACCGCTAACCCCTGGCCCTCAGCACCACATCTCCACGGCTTGGAAACCCCTCCAGGGATGGGGACTCCACCACTGCCCTGCCCAGCCTGGCACAGCCCTTCCCCTTGCCAGGGAGACATTGCTCCTCAGCTCCAACTGAAACCTCCCCTGGGGCAACTTGAGGCCGATTCCTCATCCTTGTTTCTTGGGAGAAGAACCTGACCTCACCTGGCTCCAACCTCCTTTCAGGGAGTTGTCGAGAGCCAGAAGGTCTCCCCTGAGCCTCCTTTGCTCCAGGCTCAACACCCCCAGGTCCCTCAGCTGCTCCTCACCACACTCCTGCTCTAGACCCTTCCCCAGCTTCCTTGCCCTTCTCTGGCCACGCTCCAGCCCCTCAAGGTCCTTCTTGGAGTGAGGGGCCCAAACCTGACCCCAGGATTGGAGGTTGGGCCTCCCCAGTGCCCAGTGCAGGGGGACAATCCCTGCCCTGCTCCTGCTGGCCACACTAGCGCTGATCCCAGCCAGGATGCTGGTGGCCACCTGGGCACACTGGCACACTTAATTTTAAGACATTTTTATTAATTTGTACTCTATGCAAAGCAAAAAGGATCTGAAAGGAAGAACTGTAGTAGAACGGTTAGAAAATAATGTTGGAATTATGATCTCTGGGTTACTGCCTCTGCTCTACCACAGACTGTTGACATCATCAGCACCTTCACATTGCAGACTGCATCTTGACAGCGGAGCACGAGCTACACACAGCTCTTAGCTACTCCAGACTCCTGGTGTAAATATTTGCCTTTCAATGGAGGGGGCTGAGCAGGCAGGTCCGTGTCCTTGGGGCCCAGCTTCTCTCTCATGCGGGGAATAGACAGCGCTGGTTCCTCAAACGAGGGAGCTGTGACTACATGCACCAAGTAGTACTGAAACCCTCAACGCTGTTAGCAGGAGTCATACAACCACTTCTGCATCCAGCTCTGGAACCCTCTCAGCACAAGGACATGGATCTGTTGGAGTGGGTCCAAAGGAGGGCCACAAAGATGATCTGAGGCTTTCTGCTGGGAAGCCAGGCTGAGAAAGTTGGGCTTGTTCAACTTGGAGAAGGCTCTGGGGAAACCTTCCTGTGACATTCCACTATCTGAAGGGGGCCTACAAGAAAGCTGGGGAGGGCCTTTTTACAAGGGCTTGTGGTGATAGGACAAGGGTGTCCTGGTTTGAGTTAGAACCAAACTGAACAGTTCTGTTCAGTGATTTCACTTCTCAGCTCAGTCTTTTCTAACTGCGCTTCCTGAAGCTCCCAGCATGGTTTTGCAGACAGGGTCTGCTTCTAGCCAGGATAACGCTTGGTGTTTGGAGTTACCACCAAGGACTGGTGAGCAGCCCAAGGTCGCTGCTCACTCTGGTGTCCCACATCCAGGGGTGCAGAAAGGGAAAGGCCACACCTGCAGGGAGGAGCAGCCAGGAGAGGTGACCCCAAACTGACTAACAAGGGATTCCAACCCATCTACGTCATGTTCAGTGTCAAGCTGGGGGATCACAAGGGTCTCAGCCCTTTTTTCCCTTCCTGTCAGCACATCTACCAGCCTCTGCTTCCCTTTGGGGTCCTCCTTGGACCCCTCCCGTCAGCCTTCCCCTCTTAGACCATCTTGTGCCTTTGATTCCAATTTTGTGTTCCTGAACCTGGTTCTTGTCTGTCACTGGTCCCAGTCTGGGGCTTTGCTGGTGCCTGCACAGCCCCAGTGGTGACGGTGACGTAACTGCCACCAGGGGGAGGTTGGGTTCGATACTGGTTTGGTATCTATTGGTATATATCCCATTTTACCATTATCATCTTCATTAAAGCTGTTTTAGTTTTCTAATCCAGAGCTTCTCTCTCATTCCCTCCCTCTCCCATTTAGGAAGGGGCCATAAGTCTCTGTCTCCTTTCTCTTCCTCTTTGGGGATGGGAACAAGGGGCTAACAGAGAACATCTGGTGCAGGTCTGGTGGATTGAACCTAAACCTCAGATTGAGCTGAGAAGTCAAATCACTGAACAGAACTGGTTTGGTTCCAACTCAAACCAGGACAAAGGGGCAAGGGCTTTAAACTGGAAGAGGGGAGATGTAGATTGGAAGTTAGGAAGAAGTTTTTCACTCTAAGGGTGGTGAGACACTGGTGCAGGCTCCAGGGACACTGCAGATGCCCCATCCTTGGATGCATTCAAGGCCAGGTTGGATGGTGCTCTGAGCAGCCTGGTCTAATGAGACATGTCCCCAACCATGGCAGGGTGGTTGGAACTAGATGATCTTTAAGGTCCCTTCCAAACCAAACCATTCTATGGTTCTACATGCTGAAAAAACCAGTAAGCAGGCAGGGTCATAGTATTCACCATACAGTACTTGTGGTACGTGATGAAGCTTGGGATCACGCTGGAGTAGATTAACAGAACACATGCAAAAATGTGCTTGGCAGCAAATCTTCCTCCATTAAGAGCTCTCGCAGTTCAATGCGCTTTGTGAAGAACTTGACTTGTGCTAGAAGAACATTCTTCAGTGCAGCTACACCAGACAAAGGTGTATCCTCTTTGGGAACCAATATATTGTCTGAGTTTCAAGCTGAGCAGTATTGCCTGTCTCAGAAGTTAATGAAAACATTGATTCTCCCCAAGTCATAGATTGCAGGAGAATCGTGGATCGCTATAGACCACGACAAGGTCCAACCAACAACCAACTTGGCCTATATCACAGACTAGAAAAGTTTAGTTTTAGTTACACAAAACTCAGAATTCTTGAGTTGCCAAAGCTGTTCAAGCTTTGCCTTGAATCCATCTGCAATGCCAGGAATTTATTACAAAAGCTACAGATCTTTCTCCAAGGCTAAGACATCAGAGGATGTCACAAACTTCTAAGGCTCCAGCAAGCCCCTACCCATTTGACTTGACATTTACACAACCAAAACATAGATGTTTATGAAGCCTCAGAGAGGTCACAAAGGGACCTGTATCTTAGAAACCACAAAACATGTCAGAAGGACAGAGCTAATCGGAAGGACAGCTGGAAATCAGAAGCCTTTGAGATACCACAAGCTTATTCCTACTGAAATGGGAGGAATGGGGGGGGAACAGCCCATCTGGCTGAGAACTACTCACCTTCTCACAGCCTAAACTCCAAAGATCTCATCTTTAAAACCCATGACACAACCAGTAGTAGCATGAAAATATTGCCAACCCGTATTAAAAAGGAGGACTCCAGGAATACAGAGGTCTCAAAGCTCCAGTCCATCTAGCCTGACTTCAGGAACCTCAGCAGCACCCACAGGGAATGCAGTTGCCAATGAAGCTCGTTCTTCAGAGGACTAAGTGTATAAAAAGACTTAATACACAGCAGCAGCTAAGGACCCAACCAGATGAGAGCAAGGCAAAGGAGTCGCTCTGCTGCTGCATCAAACCTTACGATGTCCACACTTAGAATCATAGAATCATTTAGGTTGGAAAAGACCTTTAAGATAGAGTCCAACCATAACCCTAACTCTAGCAAGTCCACTGCTAAACCATGTCCCTCAGCACCACATCTCCATGGCTTTGAAACACATCCAGGGGTGGTGATTCCACCACCTGGACAGCACATTCCAGGGCCTGACAACCCTTTCAGTGAAAAAATTTGCAACTACTTGAAATTATTCGGAGTGGTGTGCACAGTTCTGGTCTCCTCTCTTCTGTTGCCCTTAGAAGGGCAACTAAAACCATGGAAGGGATGAAGCAGTTGTTCTCTGCAGAGATCTGAAGGTCAAGTCTCTTCAGTTGAGAAAAGAAAAGGTTCAAAGGAGAGATGACTGAAGTCTGCAGAAGTCAGAAACAAGATGAATGACAGATTTTGACCAAATCCTGCACTACTAGAACTAGCAGCACTTGCAGAAATGAACAAGAGATCAGTTTAGGAAAGGATGAAGGGCACTGACACGTCAGGTTGTGGGTGAACTCCTGAATCTTGCTGCAGGATGAGGCCGACAGCATCAGTAGGTTCAGAAAAAGGACATAAATGTATTCACAGGCAGTAGGTCAAAAACAAAGACTGAAACAAAGCAGCTGGAATGTATTCTCCAACATCCCTAACTCAAGAACTGCAGATACTAGGAAAATAGAGGTAGTGGACACCAGGAAGGGGCCAGACCTGCATCTCCTCTTTAACATTGTGTTAATACTGTTGGAGACAAACTATGAGGCTGGAGGAACCACTAATCATGGAATGGTTTGGGTTGGAAGGGATCTCAAAGATTATCTAGTTCCAACCCCACTGCCATGGCAGGGACACCTCCCACTAGACCAGGTTGCTCAAGGCCCCATCCAACCTGGTCTTGAACACATCCAGTGTTGGAGAATCTTCAACTTCCCTGGGCAACCTCTGCCAGTGTCTCACCACCCTCAGAGTAAAGAACTTCTTCCTAATTTCTAACCTACATCTCCCCTCCTCCAGTTTGAGCCCATTACCTCTCATGCTATCGCTTACAATCCTTTGTAAAAAGTCCCTCCCCAACCTTCTTGTAGGTTCCCTTCAGAAACTGCAAGGCTGCAAAGCGGTCTTACTGGAGCCTTCTCTTCTCCAGGCTGAACAACCACAAGTCTCTCAGCCTGGCCTCACAGCAGAGTGGTCCCAACCCTCAGATCATTTTTGTGGCCCTCCTTTGGACCTACTCAAGCAGGTCCGTGTCTTTCTTATGCTGGAACCATGATCCATTCTTCCAGAGTTCCAGGTGAAACCATTGAGGTGTCAGGCAGCAGGAGAGGGGGCATCCCAAGGACAAGACCATTAATAAACCCATTGTTACCTATTTTTCCAGCCTGTGATCCTAACCTGTCAGACTTGAACTTAACGGAAGTTTCAAGGCTCAGTCAACTGCCACATCCCAAGATTTCCAGCTGGATCTGTCAGATGCACCAGCTGGGAAATCTTCCCAGAATTAACACCTGTATTGGGAGACTCTCCTGTTCTTGAATTACCTGTTGGGGAAAACACTGTGGAAACAATCACTAAAATATCATTACCCACATTTTGACCAGAAACTTTACGGACATTTACAGCCCTTTAGTCTGTTCTAGTTGAAAGCACTAAAGAGACCACTTATTACACCAAAAATAGTATTTCTAATTCTAGTAAATAATTCTACAAGGACAAATAATTTACATCTAACAGGTTTTTTCCCCCTCCACCCATGAGTTTGCCTTAGATTCCTGTTGATTATTATTTTGCCCTAGATTCTCTGGCCCTGCTTGGCAGGAGGGTTGGACTTGATCTCCAGAGGTCCCTTCCAACCCCTATGATTGATTCTATGATTCCTTTATGGATAGGATGGAAGTTTAAATCCCAACCCAAGATCCAAATAGAGAAAATGCCTCTTCTGGAGTAATTTTTAAATCACATCCAACCTTTTCCCAGACAATCACTTACATTTTTGCCCACCATGGCTGTAACAGAGAAATTTCTCCAACATATTCAACAGCAAGTCCTTACACCTGCTCATGGGCACCAGTAAGACCCTTCTGCTCACGTTCTTCTCAAGTCACCACATCACTCAGATGAACCCTCACTTGACCTACTGAAACCAAAACTAACTCAGCATCTTCCCTCCACTCCATCACCACATTTTCCTCCTTCAAACCCACAACATTAAACCCTTGAGGTGTGGCAGCACCTGTAACTACAAACAGGAGTGATGCCACTTGGAACCTGAAACATCACCTTGAACACCTGAATTTCCTCCCTAAGCCCTTTGGTACAGGAGCTCTTTCTTTTTCTTGCTCTGCACAAAATAAAGCCAAGGAAGGAACGCTTAATATTCTTGAGATTAGAGATGTTCCCGCTAACGCTGCAGAAAAGTAAGCCAAGGGCATCTTTGCTTGCTTCAACTCGATTAAAATGTGCGGCAAGGAAGAAGAAAAGTCAACACACTGTTTGCTGAATAGAAAGGACCTAAATTGTTTGGGAAAGGAATTTTGTAGAAAGAACTTGGGAAGGGGAAATCGCAAAACAGGACACGATTCTGAAGCAGTGCTAAATACACATTGGCTTTGTAGAACTCCCTGAAAACCAAGTGTTCCAAACATCCGACCAACAGAAGGAACAATTTAAACAGCAAGTACACGCAGGTTATGAACTCAGCGAGGATCTCCGAGAGGGTTCCCTGATCAGTTGATTTTTAATTTTCCTTTTTCTAAATGAGAATCCGCCTCCCCTGTAAGAGACCTCTAATTTGTACTTGGCAGCTGGATGGCTGCGTATGCCTGTCTCATTAGCAACAGCTCAACAGGATTAGAAGAATTCCAACTGGATGTTGGTCTGTTAGAGGCATTTTTATGCTACGGTAAAACAGAAATTCACTGAGCCCAATCTCATTGACTTCTGATTTTCCCTAGTTACAAATACAGATCACACAAAATGCTTCATTCACTGGAGTCAGGAGATGTAGTCATTCCACGTAGAGACGATGAGAGAATCCTGCAATGTTATCATAGGAGGTACAGCACATTCCATACACGAAAAAACCAAACCTTGCTGTTTCCCCGGAGGTCAGGGGATTTACACCACAATTCAAGTCCATGGGGACAATTCATTTCAGGAGAATTTGGTCTGTAGATCCACAAGTATTTTATATCGCTGCTTTTCAGCATCCAACTCGAACAACTAGCACAGGAATAGGTGGAAAAACTTCCAGGAATCCTGGAGCACTGGCATTCTGCAAGATGCCCAAAGCCTTAAACTGCTGCCTACAAAAGTTCAGTCAGGAATAGCCAGTTTCCTGGGTAAATACATCAGAAAACATTCACATTGATGACATCATGGTCATCTCTATCAGTCATGCAGAAAATCATAGAATCACAGAATGTGAGGGGTTGGAAGGGATCTCTGGAGATCAAGTCCAACCCCCCTGCCAAGCAGGACCACAGAATCTAGGGCAGGTCACACAGGAACGCATCCAGATGGGTCTTGAAAGTCTCCAGAGAAGGAGACTCCACAACCTCTCTGGGGAGCCCCTTCCAGTGCTCTGGAACCCTCACAGGCAAGAAGTTCCTCCTCATGTTGAGGTGGAGCTTCCTGTGCTCTAGCTTGCATCCATAAATGGAACAAACTCCACAGCTCCAGAAGAGTCCTCCTCCCTCAGCACCAGATACGGAATGTCTCAGACACATTGGCACAACTAGGACCCTAAAGTACATTTCAATCTACCTTCACCTGCTGCTTTACAGCAATTCAGATTGTAGCCACCAACAGCTAAAGAGCAATTTGAAACACTGGGAGGCAAGATTCCCAACTTCAGGATGCTTACCTATAAATGCTCAACATGGTATTCTGAATCAGTTGGAAAACCCACTTTAGTCCTTCAAACTTCTTGCACTCCATACACCTCAGTCTGTGTCTTCCTCGGAGCAACAAAAAGAAATACTTCCCTCACCAGAACGTGAAGGAGCTTTGAGAAGGTGACACAACATCTTTTATAATGTAGAAAATGCTGCAGACTATAGATACTATTGACAAATACGTACGGTGCTTTGAAAACATTAAATTGGGATAAAACAACTTCTCTAGGAACCAATCTGGTCCCAGCAATAACACGAGCAGACTCCATACACTACAGAAGTTATTCTCACACTGCGGATGTTGCTTCAGCTATTTCTTTGTGTTTTGACAAATTGATCTTTTCCATTAAAAGCTCAACACGAGCCAGCAATGGGCGAGTGCAGCCCAGAAAGCCACAACCGTGCCCTGGGCTGCATCAAAAGTATGGGCAGCAGGTCAAGGGAGGGGATTGCCCCACCTTCCACTCTGGTGAGACCTCATCTGGAGCACTGCATCTAGCTCTGGAGCCTCCAGTACAAGAGGGACATGGACCTGTTGGAGCAGATCCAGAGGAGCCCACAAAAATGATGTGAGGGCAGGAACCCCTCTGCTGTGAGGACAGGCTGAAAGAGTTGGGGTTGTTCAGCCTGGGGAAGAGATGGCTCCACAGAGACCTTCAAGCAGCTTCCCAGTATCTGAAGGGGAAGAAAGCTAGGAAGGGCCTTTTCACAAGAGCTTGTAGTGACAGGATGAGGGGTAATGGGTTTAAACTGGAAGAGGGGAGATTTAGATTGGAAATTAGGAAGACATTCTTCACTCTGAGGGTGATGAGACACTGGCACAGGTTGTCCAGGGAAGTTGTAGATGCCCCAACACTGGATGTGTTCAAGACCAGGCTGGATGGGGCCTTGAGCAACCTGGTCTAGTGGGAGGTGTCCCTGCCATGGCAGGGGGGTTGGAATGAGATGATCTTTGAGGTCCCTTCCAACCCAACCCATTCTAGGATTCATAGGTCTCTCCACAATCTGCAGGTGCCTGTTCTGCAGAACTACTGCACAACCTCATCTCCTGTGTAAATTTACTCCTACAGTGCGATGCATAGTCTGGGGTGGATGGGAAGAAGAAAAAAAGGCGAACTCACCAGCACCCAAACAACTCAAGGAAAACAGGCAGATGTACAAGGAGAGAAAACAAGCCATAATTTCTTCAAAGGCTAATATATCTCTTTCATTGTTATGATCTGAGATGTTTACTAAGCTACTCTACAGCAGAAGACAAAAAATACCATTGTACTACACGTGGCACAACAGGAGTACAGAAATGCTGCATGGAGATCATCAGCTGCAAAACTATGGGACAAGACGCCTCCATAACTCAATTTTTGAGCATCGAATCATAGAAGCATTTAGGATGGAAATGACCTCCATGATATCTAGTCCAACATCTCCCTGACCACTAGACCGTGTCTCAAAGCACCACATATACTCATTTTCTGAACACCTCCAGGGATGGTGACTCCACTTCCCTGGGCAGCCCGTTCCAACACCTGACCACTCTTTCAGTAAAGAACTTCTTCCTGATATCCAATCTAAACCTCCCCTAGTACAACTTGAGGTTCTGTTATTAGTTACTCAGGAGGAGAGACCAGCACCAGCCTCACTACAACCTCCTTTTAGGTAGCTTTAGAGCAATGAGGTCTCCTCTCAGCCTCCTCTTCTCCAAGCTACACAATCCCAGGTCCCTCAAGCGCTTCTCATAGGACATTCTCCAGACCCCTCACCAGCTTTGTTGCCCTTTTCTGCACCCACTCCAGCACCTCAACATCCTTCTTGTGCTGTGGTGCCCAGAACTGGACACTGCACCTTGAGTACTGCCTCACAAATGCCAAGTACAGGGGTACAATCACCTCCCTGATTGTGCTGGTCACTATTTTTTGATTCAGGCCAGGATGCTGTTGGGCCTTCTTGGCCACCTGAGCACACTGCTGGCTCATGTTCAGCTGGCTGTCCACCAGCACCTTCAGGTCCTTTTCCACTAGGCAGTGTTCTAGCCACACTTCCCCAAGCTCTGATCAAAGTGCAGGACCCGGCACTTGGCTTTGTCAAACCTCATCCCATTGGCCTCAGCCCATCGCTCCAGCCTGGCCAGATCCCGCTGCAGAGCCTTCCTACCCTCCAGCAGATGTGCTCCAGGCCCAAAAGAAGATTTAACATCATACATCCCAGCACCACAGAGGGCACATGACCCAGGTTAATCTTTCTTCTGTGTAATGTCCATGCTCCCACAAACGTGTGCAACTTATCCACACCAACAAACTACTACAAAATAGGCTGAGAGGCAAATGAAATGCACAGACGTCTTCACTGGGTCATCCTATCAACAAGCTCAGTGCAAACAGAAGAGCCACAATGCCAGTTACTACAAAAGGCTTTTTCTGGGGCACCCTGTGACACTCAGTATTGCAGAATCCCAGAATGGTGGGGGTTGGAAGGGACCTCTAGAGATCATCTCACCCAACCCCCTGCTCCAGCAGCTCACCCAGAGCAGGGGGCCCAGGATCATGTCCAGGTGGGTTTGGAATGTCTCCAGAGAAGGAGACTCCACAACCTCTCTAGGCAGCCTGGGCCAGGCTCCCACACCCTCACACCAAACAAGTTTCTCCTCCTGCTCCCATGGAACCTCCTGGGTCCCACTTGGTGCCTGTTGCCCCTTGTCCTGGCGCTGGGCACCACTGACAAGAGTCTGGCCCCATCCTCTTGCCCCCCATGGGCACTTGAGCTCTTGCTCAGCATTGATCAGCTCCCCTCTGAGGCTTCTCCGGCTCAGCAGCCCCAGGGCTCTCAGCCTTTCCTCAGTAGAGATGCTCCAGTTCTCTCAGCACCTTTGGAGTCTCCACTATTGGACTCTCTCCAGCAGTTCCTTGTCTCTCTTGACCTGGGGAGCCCAGAACTGGACCCAATACTCCAGAGGTGGCCTCACTAGGGCAGAGTAGAGCAGGAGGAGAACCTCCCTGGACTGCTGGCCACACTCTTCCTGCTCATGGTTAAGAAAAGCCTTTGCACCACCAGCAACAGGCTGCGCTGCCAGTACTTTAGGAAACCATAGCACCAAAGGGCTCAGGCTGGTGACACCTGCTGCTGAAACAGAGCTTCAAAGGAAGTATTCTGTTCACATAGAGTTGTGCAGCAAACATGGAAAAAACTGGGTTGCTAAAGAAATCCTCTCACCTTCCTCCCAAAGGGATGGATGAATGACTCTCCTCCATCTGCATTTGCAAATATTTCCCTGCTTGACAGTGAAGATTTAACTTTGGCGTAACCCATCCTACACGTGTCCCTCAGCCAGAGGCATCAGAGAAGCAACTCTATCTTCCCCTCTTTTATTCTACAAGGGCCAATAACTATCACAGAATCATTTAGGTTGGAAAAGATCGCTAGGATCATCTAGTCCAACCTTCAACAAAAACATGTCAGAGAAATCCATGAATTTGAGCTCCAAATGGCGACAGTCCAAGCCTGTTTTGTTCTGCCATGTGTGGCATGCCCTTACACCACACACAAGCTATTGTCCTCCTGAATCTGAATCCAGGGTGAGCTCCACAACACCCATCACTGCGTTTCCTTCAACAGAGTGGTTTTTTCCACCAAATCCTGAATCTAGTCACTCCTCTCACTCCCTTATTTTGCACTATGGCAACAGGAAGATAACAACCACCTTTAGGACTATCCACTCCAGGCACCCACCTCAAAACAACAGCTCCAGCCGGAATCTCATCTGAGACTCAACAAGAATTTCTTTACACCGAGAAGTCTTATTTCCCCACACGACTTGTATCATCAAGGGCTTTAGTCTGTTTTCCAGGGTAGATGAGTAATTTCTTTTGCCAGCCTACTCTTAGCTTCCTACCTGCACAATAAAATGCCAAGAAAATTAGATTAAGTGTCAATTTTAAGAGAAGACTGTTAACTTTAATGAACAATAAATGCCTTATTTCTGCCAACATGCTTTCCCTGATGCCTCCAGCTAGGTTGGGTGGAGAGCCACCTGCCTATTTCACCCACCCTCAAGGCAGCCCTGCTCAGTACAATTACTGCTCAGCTATGGATACTAAACTGGGTCTTAATTACTAATTTCTTGACTTGAGAACTTGTTTCACAGGGAGAACGTTGTAGTAACAGTATGTGGGTATGATGCTTCTGTGGATTTGTTCCTTGAACTGAAGTGGAAGAACAGATACTGTATGCAAAAGGCAAATATGCTTTTAGGAAATTAATGGGAATTTACCACCTGCAACACTTGACAATTCTTACAGGAGCGTCCAAGTCCCTGCTGCTTTTGACTGTTGCTGTACGTGTTCGGTATCTGCATGTCACTCTGGAGCCCCTCTTCCTCTGCTCCAGAGGATCACGCAGATACGTGCAAGGATTGGTGGCTAAAGGCAGAACATGAGTGTTACATGATCATAGAGCCATTCAGGTTGGAAAAGACTTAGATCATCCAGTCCAAATATAATCCTGCTCTACTAAGTCCACTGCTAAACCACATCCCTCAGCACCACATCTCCACAGCTTGGAAAGCCCTCCAGGGATGGGGACTCCACCACTGTCCTGGGCAGCCTAGGACAGCCCTTCACAACCCTTTCAGTGAAAAAATTTTTCCTGATGTCCAACCTAAACCTCCTGTGGCACAACTTGAGGACATTTCCTCTTGTCCTATCACTTGTTCCTTACAAAAAAAAAAAGAGACCAGCACCCACCCCTTCACAACCACCTTTAAAGTAGTTGTCAAGAACAAGAAGGTCTCCCCTGAGCCTCCTCCTCTTCATATTTAACCCCAGGTCCTTCAGCCACTCCTCACAAGACTTGTGCTCTAAACCCTTCTCTGGACATGCTCCAGCCCCTCAAGGTCCTTCTTGGTGTGAGGGGCCCAAAACTGACCCCAGGAATCAAGGGGCAGCCTCCCCAGTGCAGGGGGACAATCCCTGCCCTTGTCCTGCTGCCCACACTGGTGCTGACCCAAGCCAGGATGCTGGTGGCTTCTTGGCCACCTGGGCACACACTGGCTCATCTCCATCTGCCCATTGACCAACCCCCCCAGGTCCTTTCCCTTGGGCACTTTCCAGCTGCTCTTCCCCCAGCCCCCAGCATTGCAGGGGGTTGTTATGGCCCATGAGGCACAAGTGAACCTTGGAAATCCAAGAAGAATCTTCTGTTACTTCTGGTTCAGGTTTAAGCATGCAATTCACTTGCCTTCACTCAGCATCGCTTAATCAAATGAAAACACTCATTAAAGCCAGTGGGAAATACCACCAACAAAAAAGGCAAGCCGATCAAATTTAACTGTTTCTCACCTGATCAGGAAAATGAACATTTTAGTGAAGTGTAATTGAACAGAACGCTCAGTCGCTGGGGGGGTCTAACAAAGCTCCAGTTTCCACAGCAACCCGCAGTGAAACTTCTGCCACTTGTCTTCACCGTGCTCTGCACCATCTCACACACCTTGTGAAGCCTCCCAGTTCCTCACTTTAAAACACCTTCCGAGCTACAGTAACACAGGAAGCTTGTGGCACCCACTGTGCACAACATGAAGCTCGGCTTAGGGAAAGCTAAGGCTACATTTGGAAGTGTGGCCAACTTACATGACTTGGGGCTGTTCAGCCTGGAGAAGAGAAGGCTCTGGGGAGACCTCATTGCAGCCTTCCAGTATCTGAAGGGGGCCTACAAGAAAGCTGGGGAGGGACATTTTACAAGGGCTTGCAGTGACAGGACAAGGGGCAGTGGATTTAAAGTGAAAGAGGGGAGATTTAGATTAGAAATTAGAAGTTCTTCACTCTGAGGGTGGTGAGACACTGGCACAGGTTGTCCAGAGAAGTTGTGGCTGCCCAATCACTGGAAGTGTTCAAGGCCAGGCTGGCTGGGGCTCTGAGGCACCTGGTCTAGTGGGAGGTGTCCCTGCCCATGGCAGTGGGGCTGGATGATCTTTGAGGTCCCTTCCAACCCAAACCATTCTGTGATTCTATGGCTCGCTTATTTTGTAACCTTTTCCTCTGGTCAAAAGGCCAGAAATCTGTCCACCAGAAGAAGCTTACTAAGTACACACCGCAGCTTTGGGCCAAATCCAGAGTTTTAAGGCACACACTATGATCCATTCCTTCTGAAGGCATCAGGGGAGGTTTCAATGTTTTACAGTTTGGATAACATGTAAGCAATGGATCTTACTGACTTTGAAGTCTGCAGATGAAGAGCACTGGGTACATTCTACATAATAGGATTAAAAAGCTCTCCTGAACACATTCCAAACATACCATATATACTTAGAATCATGGAATCATTAAGGTTGGAAAAGACCTCTGAGATCAGCAAGTCCAACTATCAACCCAACACTACCATGACCACTAAACCATGTCCTCAAGTGCCACATCTACAGGTCTTTTGAACACCTCCAAGGATGATGACTCCACCACTATCCTGGACAGCCTAAGCCAGCCCTTGACCACTCTTTCAGTGAAGAAGTTTTCCCTAATATCCAGCCTAAACCTCCTCTGGCACAACTTGAGGCCATTTCCTCTCACCCTATCTCTAGTTACTTGGGAGAAGAGACCAACACCCACCTCTCTACAACCTCCTTTCAGGTAGTTGTAGAGAGCAATGAGGTCTCCCCTCACTCCAGACAATAAAATTAATAGTGCAGCATTAAGAATATCCAAATTACTCTTCAGGAAGGAAAATCAGCCAAGGCATTTTTAGTTGCCATTTTGCACCATACCAAGGATACAGAAACCAGAACACAACAAAGCCTCTGTAAGTTACGGAAGAAAATGAAGTATGGCCTTAGCAAAGAGCCAACTTTAAACTAAAGAACTTGTGGAGTTAAATGAAGAAAACAGTTGCTAGAAGCAACAAATAATCATTTCAGCAGAGCACTGGGGACATCTAGAAAGACCAGTCTCCTGTCTGCAGGAAACAGCTGCAATGTGCCTAGGAGACTTCAGTATGAAGCCTCTTCCCCAGAGGCTTGGGGAAGAGCAGCTGGAAAGCTGCCTGGCAGGAAAGGATCTGCAGGTGCTGGTGGACACCCAGCTCAACATGAGCTAACAGTGTGCCTAGGTGGCCAAGAAGGCCAACAGCATCCTGGCCTGTATCAAAAATAGTGTGTCCAGCAGGGGTAGGGAAGTGATCGTGCCCCTGTACTCAGCACTGGGGAGGCCACAGCCTGAGCAGTGTTCAGTTTTGGGTGCTGCAGTATGAGGACATCAAAGTGCTGGAGTAGGTCCAGAGAAGGGCAACCAAGCTAGTGAAGGGCCTGGAGAACATGTCTTATGACAAACAGCTGAGGGAACTAGGATTGTTTAGCCTGGAGAAAAGAAGGCTGAGGGGAGAGCTTATCGCTCTACAATTACCTGAAAGGAGGTTGGAGTGAGGTGGGTGTTGGTCTCTTCTCCCAAGTAACTAATGAAAGGACAAGAAGAAATGGCCTCAAGTTGCACCAGTGGAGGTTTAGGTCAGATATTAGGAAAAATTTCTTTAGTGAAAGAGTGGTCAAGCCCTGGAACAGGCTGCCCAGGGCAGTGGTGGAATCACCATCCCTGGAGGTATTCAAAAAACATGTAGATGTGCCACTTGAGGACATGGTTTAGTGGTCATGGTAGTACTGGGTTGAGGGTTGGACTTGCTGATCTCAGAGGTCTTTTCCAACCTTAATGATTCTATGAAAAGAGCTTGTCTAGAGCAGTCCAGTTAGTGTTCTTCCTCCTGACTGCTGTCCCACCCTTTGAGACCTTCCAAGCAGCTATGTTTCAACACGGCACAATGAAAAAGTTTTGTGAAGCCTCCTGGGACAAGAACAACTGTGCTTCAGCACAGTCTACGCCACTCCACACATTTCCAGAGGTTCATTAAACTAAATGGACTTATTTTAATTTTATAATTGAAAACTGTTGTCTTACAGACAAGTCCCAAATGGGGTGATCTACAGCTTCCAGCACTATTTAACCTCAGAGCGGATGAGCTGATAATACATGGTTTGAAACCTCTCCAGAGTCTCATTGGAACTACTCTAGAAGTTGGTTCCTACTGAAACAAAGCCAGCCAAAAAAAAACCCAAAAAGTATTCAAGAGTTTAACTCAGTAGCAATATGTTAAATGTTTTCTCATTGTTTTAAGAGGTTAGTTGATAGTTCCTATGAAATTCTGGGTTTAAGGAAATGAATCAAAGTGTTTAGGAGATGGTACTCCCTTCCTGGAGACAATGAGGTGCTGGAAAGAAGGGAGTCTAAAATTGCACTGTTTGAGTCAATCGGCAGGGGAAAGGGGGAACACCGGAAACTTGTCATAAAGTTATAAAGGATCTTTCCCTTCAAAAACAAGTGAAATCCTGAGGCCAGCACACTCCATCGTTCCCAAGGGGAACATCAAGGTACCCAGCCTCCAGGTGAGTAGATCTTCATTGTGCAAACAGAAGTAACTCCTTCGCTACAGGAAGCAGCAGAACCGAGTCTCTTCGAAGTGCTGTTCAACATCAGAAGCAAACAGCATTACCAAACATTCCCCCTCTACTTACATCGCATTAATCTTTCATGCTGCTTACGCGGCTGGGGAGAGAATTTTCAACAGAAGCTGATGATATTTGTAACATTGAGGACTTGCAGATGTCCATGTGAAAGCTGCAAAGGCTGAGAAGCCTACAGTCATCTAAAAACATCAGGGAATTCTTGGTTTTGTTAAATGAACCAACCCTGACTCCAATGTCACCACACCAATGGAAACAACACAAGTATGGCCAGTGACCAGCTGATGGCTGAAACAAAGGCTGGACTGTGACTTCAACTAAATCACACTCATCGAATCATTTAGGTTAAAAAGACCTTTAAGATCATCTGGTCCAACCATAACCTTACTCCATCAAGTGCGCTGCTAAACCATGGCCCTCTGCACCACATCTACACAGCTTTGAAACCGACCCAGCGATGGCGATTCAACCACTGCCCTGGGCAGACTGCTCCAATGCTTGACAACCCTTTCAGTAAAAAAGTTTTTCCTCATGTCCAACCTCAACCTCCCCTGGCACAACTTGAGGCCATTTCCTCTTCTCCTAGTGTTTGTTCCTTGGGAGAAGAGCCCAACCCCATCTGGCTCCAACCTCCTTTCAGGGACTTGTCCAGAGCCAGAAGGTCTCCCCTGAGCCTCCTCTGCTCCAGGCTCAACCCCAGGTCCCTCAGCTGCTCCTCACAAGGCATTTTCTAGGCCCTTCCCCAGCTTTTTTACCCTTCTCTGGACCCTCCCCAACACCTCTGTATGTCTCCAACAGCAGCACAAAGATGAAACCATCCTGCACACCAGAAAAACCCCAGCAACACCAGCTGGGAAGCATTTTCCACCTTGGAAAATGGATGCAGGCAGCAAACAGACCCATGGGATGCCAATTACACTGTCAGAGCAACTCAGTGACCACTTGGCTGTGTGAGAACCTGTCCAGGACCATCTCCAGATACAGGGGACCACAGTCCCCAACTGGTTTTGTTACTTTTTTGTAATAACTTTAGATCCAACAAGCCAACACAGCTATTTACACAGAATGGTTTGTGTTGGAAAGAACCTTAAAGATCATCTAGTTGTCACATTCCCAGGAGAAACCCCAAGTCCTAAGGATCAGCATTTTCAAATCTGCAAGAGGAGAGGCTGGACAACGCTACTTAGATCAGCCACCTGGATGATGAAAAGATGAAGAGTCTTTAAGGAGCTATTGGCCACCCTGTGCTATGAACCCACCCTTGGTATCACCACAGCAGAACAGCAGCCCTGCGTGAATCAACACAAGGAATCTCATTATTAACCTGGAAGGTTTCAATACTGCACTGGAAGGAAGAGCCACTGGAGGCAACACCTTCAAAAGATTTGAAGCCACAGAACTTGTCATCATTTATTAACAAAACCAATTATTTCCGCTTGTGAGTTCTGTAAAGGCGGGCAAAACTCCAACTCCGCATGGTACATTCTCTACAGCTAAAATAAGAGATGAAAAATAAAGTACCTTGAGCTTTTAACAAGACACGGTCCTTCCACATACAGTTCTGTATCACCCTCATTTATAGCTCCTATTGAATGTAACCAATTGACTGTATGAGGCTATAACCCAACACATGTCAACCATGTGGTATTTTCTGAGGGTACTGCATCCAGCTCTGGGGTTGCCAGTTTCAGAAGGCCACAGACCAGTTGGAGCAGGTCTAGAGGAGACCAGAAAAATGAGCTGAGGGCTGGAAGCCCTCTGCTGGGAGGCCAGGCTGAGAGTTGGGCTTGTTCAGCCTGCAGAGAAGGCTCAAGGGAGACCTTCTGGTGGCCTTTGGTACTCAAAGGGGGCCTGCAGGAAAGCTGGGAGGGACTTGTTACAAGGACATGTAGGGATAGGATGAGGGGTAATGGCTTTAAACTGAAAGAGGGGAGATGTAGATTAGATGCAAGGAATAAATTCTTCGCTCTGAGCCTGGTGAGACCCTCGCACAGGTTGCCCAGAGAAGTTGTGGATGCTCCATCCCTGGAGGTGTTCAAGACCAGGTTGGATGGGGCCTTGAGCAACCTGGTCTAGTGGGAGGTGTCCCTGCCCATGGGACAGGGGTTGGAACTAGATAATCTCCAAGGTACTTTCCAACCCAAACCATCCCAAGATTCTAAGATGATTTCAGGAAAACTTGTTTCAAACCATACTCTGCCACATACAACTTATTCTCAACGAATTCCTGAGCCACTTGTCTTGCAGAAGAACCACCACCTTTACAACATCAGAAAACGCCAGTGCACAAGAAAAGTAGTTTTAAGAGACCATTCCAGTACACACAGATCAGAATAACTCTGCTTTATCTCTGACAGCAGCCATTTCCCAAATGGAACAACGAGGGCAAGGGCAACACATCCAACTTCCTCACAAACCAGGCTCTCGGTTCCATCGCCTTAGACCGAGAAGATCAAACACCAGGTCACTCGTAAGAATCCATTTATCAAAGTTCACTGGAAACAATGAAAATAATGACCCAAAAGAATTCAAGAGCAAAAGAATTCCACTTGTAAGAAAAAAAATTGTTCCAAGGTGTTTTGCCTGTAATTTCAGCTTCCACAGACATGAGGGTAGGAGATAGAACGTATCTTGCCTCACTTCTAGGTCTCCTTGACATCTGTTGTGTTTGCCCATGTGAAAGCTTTGCGCAAGGACTTCAGTGAGGTCTTACGGAGTCACTGCTAAAGCTTGTTTTCTCCCAATTAAAGCAGCTATTAAAGGCCAGGTTTAAAAAATAGCAACCTTTAATTGGAAAGAAAAACACCTAACAATAAGGAAAAGGCAGACACTCGCACCAATTAAAAACCTGACAAGATCTCTCTCTCCAAAAAAAAAATAGCATTTGCTAAATGCCAGGTTCCTTGTTTCAGAGCACAAAAGCTGCTCCAACCAGCTACCCACAAAACAAAAGGTTAGAAAAATCAATATACGTACATGTGTTTGTCCTCTGAAGGAGAAAAAATATTCCCCAACTTGTCCCCCATCAGATGAGCAGAATTTTCTCCATCCTCCGCACTAAAGGACACTGTCAAAGCCCACATGATCAGCATTTAACTTGTGCCACAAACTCTCTTGGTCTCCAAGGACAACATTTTGACCTTACAAAATACCTTTTATTTAAGGAATTTGAAGGATCCTTCTCATATGTGAAAGAATCAGCATGTTTTGAGAGTGGCCGTGCTGAGGCATGAGTGCAAGCGCCGTGCTTTCAGCCATCCTTCAGGAGCATGGGAACAGAAGCTGGGACGCCCAATATCCTACCTGAGGAGTCACAATCCCAGGGGCTACGTCATCTTGTAGCAAATAATGATCATTTCTTCTCAGCAATCTGAGGACAAGCGCAAACTGAAGATGCTCTCATATCCCAGGCAAAGGAAAGAGAAGGCTCCAAGGAGACCTTATTGCAGCCTTCCAGGATCTGAAAGGGACCTGCAAGAAAGCTGGGGAGGGACTTTTTACAAAGGCCTGTAGTGCCACAACAAGGTGTAATGGGCTCCAAAGCAGAAGAGGGGAGATTTAGATTAGAAATTAGGAAGATGTCTTTTCACTCTGAGGGTGGTGAGACCCTGGCACAGGTTGCCCAGGGATGTTGTGGATGCTCCAACCCAGGAGGTGTTCAAGGCCAGGTTGGATGAAGCAACCTGGTCTAGTGGGAGGTGTCCCTGCCATGGCGGGAGGGTTGAACTAGATGATCTTTGAGGTCCCTTCCAAGCCAAACCATTCTGTGATTCTCTTGAGCAGAACAGAGGTGTGGATTTTAATAGCAGACTTCCCAAACATGCTTTGCTTCTAGAAGATTCAGTGTTATGCGCAAACCCTCTGTCTCTCTTTTAGAGGCAAGAGTGAAACTGTGCCCAAGAACTCACCATGACCCAGCAGCAGCGCTGCTGAGGGTATGACTACACTGGACCTTTAAGATTGAATCCAACCATTCCCCCAGCACTGCCAGGGCACCACTAAACCCTGTCCCTCAGCAGCACATCTCCACAGCTTGGAAACCCCTCCAGGGATGAGGACTCCACCACTGCCCTGCCCAGCCTGGCACAGCCCTTGACAAACCTTTTGGGGAAGAAATTGTTCCTCATGTCCAACCTAAACCTTCCCTGGCACAACTTGAGGCTGTTTCCTCCTGTGCTATCACTTGTTCCTTGGGAGATGAGACCGACCCCCACCTGGCTCCAACCTCAGGCCATCAGATACCATAAGAACCCCAAGAGGAGACCTGAGTTGGGTGCTTTACGATGTGGACATGGCCAGTCTGCTCAAAACAGTGCTACATGGCAGCACAGGTATCCAATCCCTGCACCATGTGGCCCGGGAGCCAGAAACTGCCCATGAGACAGGTGACCTCAGCAGGGTTATCACCCAACAGATCCTGGTTCAGATCAAACACCAAGATTTTATTTTCAGCTCTGAACTCTACCGATCAGCACATGTTCTTCTGCTCAGGAAACAACTTCTGCCAAAGTAGCCCATACTTGAGGCTGCCTTTATTCTCTGTTCTCAGCAACAACCAGAAAACCAAGGTGAACTCAACCAATCCACAAATCCTCCAAGAGGAAACAGTTCCCAGAGAAATGTGTTCCTACACAACAGGAAAAACTGACACTTCATCCTGCTTTCAATCTCTTCTGTCCTTGCAGCCCTTCCTGTTGAGTCTTCCTTCATCCCAAAGGTTTTTTTTGCATTCAGAGCTGCTAAAAAGCGACATTGTAGAGGCTAGGGATGACCCAAAATTTCCAAACTCTGAGACTGATGAACAGCAGTGGTGAAACCTTCCCTGCCACACTGACATTCACGCAGTGAACTCCCCTGAAGCAGCAGCACCCTGGTTTTAGAGCAGAGCCCCAGCTCCTTGAAAATACCATTTCTGCCTTGATTTCAGCGCTGCTATAAAACATGAGATCCTGTCAAGGATCCGGCCCCAGATACTCTCCCTGAAAATGAGATGCTTTTCTCCTGGGAAGTTCAGTGAACTAAGTACAGGAATCCCTAAATCCAGTAGCAGAGGAAAATTAAATGATTTTATCTTGCAACAGAGAGCTAGGGAGCTTGAGGAAATAGCAAAACATCACCCGTTCATTAACAAAACCTTATTTATAAAAGGCTTTTCAGCTTCACATTTCAAAGCATTTCATGCGCAATCCCACTAAATAGATTTTTTCAGACCTAAACAGTGTTTCTTTTTTGAAAGGCATAACTTTTCTTTGCTGCAAGCACGTGAAGTATCACAGTACTTGAAGAAGCTCCTCTGATTTTGTGTTTACAGCAGAATATAGTAAAAGTTCTGCTGTTTTTTCATACACCGTTTCTTTTTATGGACCTTTCCCGCAGCACCAGAGAAAATAAAGAGCCTTCCAAACAAACAGGGAAATGCAAGTGTAAAACTACAGGGCTTGGCAGAAGACTCCAGACAAATGTTTTGGAAATAAAGCTATCAAGAAAAGAAAACTCTGCTACAGCCCAAACCAACAGCCCACTGTTAAGATTGGTAACATTTTTTCCTGCAGCTGATTAAAAGTTGTGAGAAAGATGCATTTAAGCCACCCAGGCCCGAATTTATTGGCAGTGATATTTTATGAGCATAAAAACCAGCCAGAAAATTCACCTGTTGATTCAAGTTCATCCTTGCCCGAGCTACTACACAAACAACACACAAGAAAGTGATTCAAATATTTTTTTTTCCCCTTTTTGTCCTTGGCTAACCCTCCAAAACATGAATATTATTAACACAACACTTTGTCCTTCCTTTGCAATCAGTTCTACTCACAGCTTTCCATGGTCTGGCTCAACACAGCACTTGAAGCTCAGCAAAGAATCTCTGTATCCAAACCACCTCCTAATTAAAGTCTGGAGATTCAGTTATCAGGCTGTTCTATTGAATAATTTTAATTTCATCAAGTCAATAACCTCAATGTTTTGTCTAACACTGGGCCTAAACACCCAGCAAAAACTCACGACACAGGTGAAAAGCCCAATTTTCTTCAGGTGCTCACAACTAATCATCAAGACTCACGATCCAGGTGAGCAACCTGATTTTCTTCAGGTTTTCACAATTAACCATCACAAAAACCTCATCACCCCGGTGAGAAGCCTGAATTTTTTAACTTTTCACAAATAATCATGTATTTATTACTTAAATAGGTCATGTGAACTCACGACCAACAGCAGCCACGGGTGTGCACAGGCCTGAAGAGAAGATGTGCAGGAACATCACCCATTTTAATAGTGGCATATTCGAGTATTAGCTCATCATCCCTTTCCCTTTCAACATTTCTTATATACAAAATAGGAAGTTAGCAAAGTACTGTCCTAACTCGTGTTTCTATGAGGTCACACCAACCACCTGCATGCACAGACACATGGAACTCCAACCTAAACACACGTGGATT
Organism: Eurystomus gularis; assembly: GCA_013400335.1. Lineage (NCBI taxonomy): Eukaryota > Metazoa > Chordata > Aves > Coraciiformes > Coraciidae > Eurystomus > Eurystomus gularis. The sequence goes on along the minus strand of VZZY01002010.1, from coordinate 29,257 downwards.
TATTACACGTTTTCTTATGAAACTAATGAACCACAAACACTTGAAATGGCAAATTTGGGCCCCACAGTCTCTTTTAATCATCATTTTCCCTTCATTGTTCAGTGTGATTCTTTGTTACCCATTACCACACCATTCCAAGACCACAGTCACAACCCAGGAGAGGTGAAGCAGTTCTGGGAAGCAAAGCCACCATCTACCTCAACTTCTGCAAGAGCTGAAAGACTGGTTTTCCGAGTAAAAGAATGGAACTTTGTCCTAAGCATTGTCACTCATACAGAATATTAGTGTCATAACACACACTGGATACAGAACTACTACTACAATAACTTCTCCAAATTAAGAGACCGGCTGTAGTTTCCAAAGCTACTGAAGTAGGACGCAAAGTTGGAAGGTTCATTACAACTCACAGTATCATACTGGTATGACCACTTGCTGTCCACACCTGCTTTATAAGATGTGCAGAAGACCACTACTTAAGAACTCCAGGGTAGGAAATCAGTTGTCAAGCACCTGGTTATAAGCAGCATAGAAGAGGTTTACAAGTAGTTGTAGAAAGCTACAGAGGGAAACCAGTGAAGTGAACTCAGGCCCTTGCTTGGCTCCGAGCACCTCACAGAATCATCCTCTAGCAAAGGCGAGGAGAAGTCAAGCAAAAGGGCAGACAAAAATCAACAGTCTAAACATGACCAGACACAACAGCTTTCTTTCCATCCCCCGTAAGACAGCAGCGGCACTCTTCCCACTACCACATCCTAGAAGAGGATGAGGTCTGCGCGCAGGACCTCCTGGCCCTATACATTTCCAACCAGCCATATTTTACTATGTGCTGCTGTGTTTGTGGATAGGGGTCAACTATGGACCCTACAACAATAAGTCACCCTCCCTGTATGGCATTAAGACAGTGCTAACTACAGGGATAGTCCTCTGACACCAGGATAAAGCAAATAAAAGTGAAGAGAAGGGGGTGAACAAGGCAGAGCAGGACACCCCTCAGGAGAAGACCTGCTCCACCACTGAGGCCTCCCCACCGCTGCCTGAACCCTGGAAGGAGCCGAGGTCCTGGAGGCCCAGCCCGAGAAGCGCCCTCACAGCAACACCCGAGGCCCGGGGGCTCTCAGGAAGGGGCCGGAAGGCAGCGGAGCGGGGCCGGGCCGCGCCGCCCCTACCTGATCACAGAGATGAGCAGCCCCGAGGGGTCCTTGCTCTTGCTCATGGTGCTCCGGTACCGCCCGGCCGCTTCTCCCGCCGCCATCTTGTACCCCCTCGGCCAGAGCGCAGATAACCCTGCTAGTGCGGCGCGGCCAATCAGAGACGAGAGGGCGGGCCGCGGCGGCCCGATGAGCCAATAGAAGGAGGGGGGCGGAGCGCGCGGCATCAGGCTGCTGTGCAGCGCGCGGCTGTGCCGCGGGGCCTTCTGGGAGTTGTGGTTTGTTAATGGCGGCGGCTCCGCAGGAGGGGGGACAAGTGAACATTGAGCCAGCAGTGTGCTCTTGTGACTGGGCAGGCCAATGGTGCCCTCGGGTGCATCCAGAATAGGGTGGCCAGAGGGTCAAGGGAGGTTCTCCTCCCCCTCTACTCTGCCCTAGTGAAGCCACCTCTGGAGTACTGGGTCCAGTGCTGGGCTCCTCAGGTCAAGAGAGACAAGGAACTACTGGAGAGAGGCCAGTAGCAGAGACTACCAAAATGCTGAGGGAACTGGAGCATCTCTGTGCCCAGGAAAGGCTGAGAGCCCTGGGGCTGCTGAGCTGCACAAGAGAAGCCTCAGAGGGGAGCTGATCAATGCTGAGCAAGAGCTCAAGGGCCCATGGGGGGCA